>PVJA010028243.1:7287-27890 GCA_004027025.1 Myocastor coypus | reverse complement strand
AAAAAAAAAAAAAAAAAAGCTAATTTTTGTATCATTGGAAACAGTTTTAATTCTTATAATTAAAGGATCAATCCTATGCATTTTTCTACTGTTTGTTTTTAAAAATTATTTATTTATTTGGAACAGAGTCTTGCTACACAGCTTAGACTCATAGTGATCCTCCTGTCTCAGCCTCCTCAGTGCTGAGACTACAAGTGTGCCCCACCACACCCGATTTCAGTGGCCAGCTCAGCACAGGGCAGGCATGTGGTACCTAGGATCGAACCCAGGTCCTTGTGCTTGCCAGGTAGGTGCTTAGACCATCAAGTTATCTTGCTGGCCTTTGCTCTACTGTTTAATATGTCCACTTATCAAACACTTGGCAATATTTTATGTTGTTATGTGATTTCAGATACCCATCAGACTCAGGATAATTGTAGTGAGTGGTGTCAGAAGAAAGCAAGTTCTGTACTTTGTTCAGATTATACATGTGAAATATATATATATATATATATATATATATTTATATGTCAAGTTGTTATCAATTGTTAGTCTTTCTGTTATTTAGTTGGAACATCCTTTTTCCAAAAATCCTGAGTCATTTTCACGTATTTATACCCTTTAAATAGTTCTTAATTGGTCATTTTAAGATAGATGACCATTAAAGAGTTGAGAAATGGCTGTGCTCCGCTACTCTGTAATTAGCTCCGTGTGGTACCCACTGAGGGCTTTTCCTGGAAATCTGGGAGCAACTCTTCTTTATATTTCCAGTAAAACTCTAGTAATTTAACAAAAGAGAGAGAGAAAGAAAGAGAGAGAGAAAAGCTTTTATAGCTCTTGGTTGCTTCAAGAGGTTTGTTCCAGGGTATTATTATATAAGATCTATAAAATAAATTATGTACAAGAGAAAGTTGTCATCACTATAGTTAAATGAGACTAATCTAAGTTATTCTGATGCCTTATTTTGAAACTGGAGTTTAAAAACTGGAGAAACAAATAGATACCTGTTGAAAGTATTCAGGGACATTTTAGTAGATCTGTGTGTCTTACAGAAAAGCCTCTAACCTACATAAATGGTTAAATTATGTTACATAATATTCTAACTGTTGTTCTAGAATGAGGTGGAATATGAGGTTAAAAAAAGGAACTAGAATAGTTTTATTATAATATAATTTAATTTTTGTGCCCAGTACATGCATTTGCTTGCTCTGATTTGATTGTACTTAAAAATTTTTTTGCATTTAGCCTTACCTTTTAAAAAACAAGACTTTCAATGTGTCTCTTTAGGAATGGTCAGGGCCAGCCAGATAGCTCAGAGGATTAAAGCAGGGGACAGGGGTTCAATTCCCCGTGTGCCATGCTGGCCCCACCTCTGAGATACCCTGAGAGGGTGACTGAGATTGGGCATGGTGCTGCACACCTATTATCCCAGCTCTTGGGAGGTTGAACAGAGGAGAATCACTATGAGCCCAATATGTGTAGTGAGACCCTGTAGACCCTGTACTAAATACATTTTTTTAAAAAAAAGAGAAAAGAATGGTGAAAAAAGTTGCATAATGCCTCATCTAAAATTAAGAGTTGGTTTAAGAACTATATGGTGTGGGGCCAGGGAGATAACCCAGTAGAATAAGCACTTGTCTGGCAAGCGCAAGGTCCTGAGTTCAATCCCTGGTACCACAAAAAAAAAAAAAAAAAAAAAAAGGAAAAGAAAAGAAAAAGGACTGTGGTCGTATGGTCTTATATGCAGCATGTGGTGTGGCAATTCATGATAACAGAATGGGAGATTCCTGTATTCACATGTCATGTGTAGATTTTAGAAAAATGAAAAGGTTATAATTTCACCTTTATATAACACACATAAGTAAAAATGCCTAGATGACAAAATATAAAAGAATGTGCATGTTGGGGTGGAATGGCAGGTGATGGTAAAGATTTTTGTTGTTTTCTTCTAATTTCCTTATAGTTACCATGTTAATTAAATTACAAAAAGAAAAAAGAAAAGTTAAAGACTGTGCTGTTTTTCAAATCATTCAGTTATTTTTTCCAGCTTTTAAAACTGGTGGAACAAAATGATAACACAGTAAACCCAAGCTTTTGAGCCAAAGCCCATGGAGTCTCAGTAAAGTTTGTTTTAGTTCTGTCTCTTGTTGGTTGCAATGCTGAGGTGGAACCCAGGGCCCCAGTGTGCTAGGTGAGCTCTCACCGTGGAGCTATGCCCCCAGATGGAAATTTGTTTCAGAAATAAGGATGGCTGTAGTGTTGAGACTTTTGTGGTGGCAAGCCCAGATATGTGGCCAAATCCAGATGCTTCACTTCTATGGCTGACTGCAGTTGGAGCTCTGAAGGCTGTTAGCAGGGCACTCCACCCAGTGCCTGCATTTTACCTGAGCTTTACTGGAGAGTTTTTATTGGGCTGAGAAGAGGTGGGAAAATGATGGACCAGACAGAAAACAGCAGGAAGCTAAGGAAGGAGGGGCCAACACGTGCGGCGAGGGTGGGAGAATATGCCAGTGCAGCCTGAGGGGTGCAGAGCGATGGGTCAAATGATTTTGACATATGTCAGGGCTGGATGGGAAGGGCCTGGACATAAACAAAAAACCTCAACTTCATTCAGGTGGGAACCATTGATTGGATTAAACTTAAGCAAAGGAAGGATAATCTCATTTCCAAAGCCGAAACCAAAAAAGACCTCCCTCTCCTGACTACAGGGGAGCTCTTATCACTGAATAGCAGATTATGATTTTTGTAGTGTCATATCTACAGCTCCTTAAAGGCCTGTACCCCTAAATTGATATAATATTTTATTTATTTTTAAAATTAATTTATTTGGTATGTTTTAGATACACATGAGATTCATTTTAGGGAATTTGTACTTTTTACATGGTATATTTTAATTATTTTTCCCATCCCCCCTCCTCCCTTCAACCCCACTTCCTCTCCTTATTTACTTTATCTCCTTATCCACTTTTTCCTTCCCTCCTCGTTCACTTCTTTTGTTTTCTTGTCCCTGCTTTTCCCTTCCCCTCTCCTTAGTTTCCCTTTCCACTTGAGCATTTTCTTCCGACTTCCTAATATCCAGTCTACATTTTGGTTCTTACTCACACTTTTGGCTTCTCACACCAGAGAAAGCATGCAGCGTTTAAATACAGGCATCTGACTTATTTCACTTAAGAGTACGGCCTCAGGCTTCCTCTATCTACCTAGAAATGTGTCAAGTTTACCTTCTTTGTGACTGAGTAGTACTCCATTGTAAAAAAAAATCCCACACTTTCTTTATTCATTCCTGATTGATGGGCATTTGAGCCACTTCTGAGATTTAGACTGAGCTGCTATAAACATGGATGCACATAAATCACTGTGGCATGGCTCTCCTTATCAGCAGGCCTATTTTCAAAAGTATGTTTCCAGAAGCTTGCACTTTGGGCATGAGGAATCATGGTGGTATGGTGGAAAGTCAACTGTTCTCCACTGCCCAAGATGATCTTGGTCCCTGGGACTGAGAACTGTGGCAAAAACATGAGCAGAGACTGTGTACAAATTGAAATTAGCATTGTTGTGAGGGGGAGGTAAGCCAGGTGTGGTCACCAACACCTGTAGTCCAAGTGTTCCAGAGGCTGAGACAAAAGGACTGCAAGTGTGAGCTCAGTGTAGTGAATGTATGAAGCTCTCTATCAAAATAAAAAGGAAATAAAGAGCTGGGGATGCAACACAATGCATAACTCCCAGACTCACTTCCCAAGACAACTAATTAATTGGTAGGGGTCAGGTAGATAGTTCAGTAGAATAAGTGCCTGTCTGGCAAGTGCAAGGTCCTGAGTTCAATCCCTGGTAATTCAAAAATAATGATAATTAATTAATAGTGGATGAATAACTTCAAAGTTTTACATATAAGACCTTAAGACACATTTGGACTTAGGAAAGAAATGTTTTAATGTATTTTATTTTTAAGCATTGACTTTATAAATATGAAAAGAAAATAGAGAAATGCCTTATTAGTAAATAGAATGATGTCTGTTTTTAGCCATGATTTTTCTACCAGTCTAAATGCCAAACTAAAGCCCTGCTTGGTATGTACTGGAGTCCAAAGCAAGGAGAGAACCAGAAATATCTTACCTCTGAGGTCCCAGTATTGGGTGTGCAGACAGTAACACTTCACTTAACTTTGGTGCAAGTTCAGTTCAATAGAGAAAAATTTTAGAACTTGAAATTCCTAAAGTATATATTCAGAATCACAGGAAATGTTTAGTTTTCTTAATAAAACAAAACCTTGATTTCAGAGTGATTTTCTGATCAGAAAGCACATTTCATGTTTTTTTTTTTTAAGTATTAAAAAAGGCAATATTATCATGTAGAGATTGTGGTATGAGAACCAAACTACAGAACCAAAAAACAATGACTCCCAGTCTGTGCAACCTGTTCTATCTAAGAAAAGCACAATGGAAGCCCATATTTGCTTTCATTGATTAGCTGAATGGAGAGCTTGTGCTCTGAAGCTGACAGACTAGCTGGGAAGCTCATCATTTCTGATTTTAATTTTAAATGATGCCTTTGGACAAGATGCTCCTCCTCAAGATGAATCTTTATCATGCAAGCTCTGATGGCATCTCGGCGAAACTATGGATTCAGGCCTTTCAGTTCCTGTTTCCATGTTTGCAGGAACTGCTTGCTCTGTGCACTCAGGTGCTTCTGCCTTTCTGAGCTGCCAAGGCTTGCCCCCGGCTGGCTGCTCTCTAGCTCTACTGATGTCTACAGAGAGACAGAATCTGTTGGATTCTGGCAAGTGCCCTGATGTCTGTTGAGGGGAGCTACAGTGCCTGTGCAATTCCTTCAGATTCCATGTATGGCCGTTTTTCTGGCTTGTGTGGTATACTATACTCACTTTACTAATACTGGGACAAAATACCCGATGGCCACAATTTAAAGGAAGAAAGGTTTATTTTGGCTTCCAGTTTCAGAGCATTCTGTCCAGGGTTGGCTGACTCCCAGGCCGGTGCAGACAGCGTGCTAGAAGAGAGCTATGTGTCCCATGGCAGCCAGGAAGCAGAAAAGAAGGGAGGAGCCAGGGACAAGGACACTGTAAACCAGTGGGGCATGGAGGCTTGTGCCTCTCAGGAGGCTGAGGCAAGGAGGATCACTGTGAGTTTCAAGCCAGCCTGTACTACAAGACCCTGTTTCAATGGAAAAAAAAAAAAAAAAAAAAAAAAAGTCCTGTAAACCCTTTCAGGCCCCACCCCCAGTGACTCACCTTTTCTAAGCAGTCCTTACCTCCTAATAGTGCAGTGGTAAGCAGAAGCACCGAAACAACACCCATGATTGAGAAGCACTGATAAGAATGATAGGAATCCTTCCCAGAAAAATGGGACCTTCATCTGTGGTGGCCTGGGGCTTACAGGAGCTATGCAAGCAGGAAGTACCAGAGGCAGAATGGCTTCTTGATTAGGGATTGGCTCTTCCAATGTGCATAACAGTGGCCCATGGTTTCTAGAAGACAAAAGCAACTGGAACTTCAGCAGGAGCTATAATAAACAGAAATGTACTGGCTGGGCGGGGGCATCTTCCACACAGTAGCACATTCGGCTTGGAGCGCATTCGTGGATCAACCTCGTGATGAACATGGCACACCCGTGATCTAGTCGCCATTCAAAAGCTGCACCTCGGACCACAAACACTTTGGGCAAATCTAAACTGTAATATGTAGGATAAGGCACGTCCATGGGCCTAGGTTTCCAGCAGCTTTTCCTTGTAGAGTGTGGTGTGACTAGAAGTACCAGCTCTAGCGTGTAGGGCCATGCTTGCCCTGCAGACCCTAGAAGCATGCAGTCCATCCCTCTCTTTTGGATTCTGTAGTCCAAATCCTGGCTCTTCCCCTAGCGGGTGGATACCAAACCTCGTCTCTGCCTCAGTCTCCAGTGCTCCCTTCTGCTGTGTGTCTTTTTCTGTTTTCTGATAAGGATGACTGTCATTGGATGGTTGGGGCCCATGGGCCCACCCTGAACCAGTATGCCCTCATTGTAACTAATTACATCTGCAAAGACTTTCCTTTTAAAGAAGTACACATTCTGAAATCCTAGAAATAAAAATTTGGAGGGGAAAGACATAATTCAACTTAGGTTGATTATGCTACAGTTATTTATCCTCAGAAGCCATCTATATAGCTGATAGCCTTTATGCAACATTTGCAGTTAGACTCTAGATTCGGATTTAATTGGTTTGGAGTAGAGCTGAAGTTTGTTTCAGTGACCTTAAATAATCTCTGCTGTGCAGCAAGTCTTGAAATCAGCTTTATAAAAGCATTAGTTATTTGTTATCCTCATCATGATATAAAGCAATTAGTAATACTCACAATGCTTTTGTCATTTCAGTGACACTATTAGTGCAATTATTCTCATGTTCTAATAGGGACAAAAGATCTGGGGTTAAGACGTTGTCAATGGGCACAGAGCTGGAGGTGGCACAGCCACCATCTCCTGCTGTGTGATTCCAGAATCTCCACTCCTCTACTCAGAGAGCTGGGTACACAGGGAGCCTTTCATCCTCTATCGTTCCCCAAGCATTATCATTTACAGAAACCGTGCTGAGATGCGTAACTGTGTCTTTGCTACAGAGAACAGAAACAGCCTGCATGGAGGGGCACCGTCCCTTAAATCATGGCTATGATAGGCTATAGGAACTGGCTGCCGTCATAAGCAAGGACCGGGGTCCTGGGTCTTATGGGCGACAGCGATTCACTCTCTGGATTCACTTTCATTCTTGGGTTCATTCTGTATCTCTCTGACTTAATTTCCTCCCCTGTACTCCTGCTCTTTGTGGAGGCAGAACATTGATTCTGGGTCTTTCTATCCTCTTCTGTCTTCCTAAGCTTCATCTTCCTCCCGTGCCTCTGCTTTCCTGGAGCAGGAATTCACCTCTCTGGACTCGTACTCCCCTCAGCACTGAAGGTGGGAGATGAGTGGCTGGCCAGCTTAAATGACCGATCTTCACAGCTCACATGCCGAAACAGAGCCTCTGGGCACTCACACTTCTGCCTCTGCTGGGCACCCCAGGAAGATGCCCTTTGTTCCCCTGTTCTTTCCCCCTAAATCCAGCTCGTTGCTGAAGTCTACATAGACCCACCTTGCTGGTGACCTGACTGCTTCTACCCCCGCCCCGCATCTCTGTCTGTGCACCCCTCTCATGCTTGGTCTCCATCTCAGCAGCTCTGCGGTTTGTTTTACATGGATTGACCTCGGCTCCTCGCAGCAGTGCATGTGCCCATCACTGTCCTTCCCTTTGCCTGTGTGAATGGTCCGAGTTCCCCAGATTGAAGGTGGCTAGAAATGCCTATGACGAGTTATTTTTCAATTTGATATATATGTGGCAAGTACCATTCACATTTTCTATGTGTAGTTGGTGCATGTAGTGACACATCTTAATTCCTTCTTCCCATTTGAGAAAGATTTATCTCCCTGTTTTATATTGTCTACCATTTATTTTGCTCTTTATTTATAATTGGGATTTTTTTTCTTATAAGCGAAACTATATGATGTTTGTGATTATGTGTCTGATTTAGCTCACCTAACATTATGGTATCCAAGTGCATCTATTTTACAATAAATGACTCAAATTTATCTTTCTTTATGGAAGAGTAACACTCCATGGTGTGCAGTTACCATATTTTCCTTATCTATTCATCTATTGATGGACATAAAACTGCTTCCAAGGTTTAGCTGTTATATAATGGTAGCTGATACCTATCAGGAAAGTATTACATTTTGATATTAAATGAAGGTACCCAAATAATGCAATGGGATCCTGTTAAAATATTTCAACTAAGAAGAGAATTAAAAATGACAACCTTTTCCCTTGTGAAGATACTATCAAATTATTTTATTTTTTGATACTATAATTTTTAACCACCATCAGGCCTTGTTGTGGTGCCTTGCTTTGATTTAAACTGAAACATGGTCATGAGAGTTAACATTTGATTCTTTAGCCAGTGCCAGTCGTAACCAGGGACACAGCAAACCTGGTTGTCAAACCACGATGTCACTGCTGTCTTTAACACTGGTTAAAAATTTAATGGCTCCTGATTTTGAACTAAGAGTCAATTAAGAATGTTCTTATTTATAACTTGCATTAGTCCATTTTCTGTTTCTATACCAAATTGCCTGATGCTGGGCAACTATAAAGCCAGGAGGTTTCCTTAGCTCAGAGTTTGAGAGGCTGGATGTGTGACATCAGGCAGCCACTTCTCTTTGGCCTTTGGCATGGACTTCATGGTAAGTGGCATCACAGGGCCACATATGTATGGATGGTGGGGAGGTCAGATGGCAAGATGGAAAGCCAGAGTTATTCCAGTCAGGCTCACTTAGTTTGTATCAGCCCACTGTAGAGGGGACTAACTGGAGTCTTGAGAGAAAAACATTAATTTCCTACCTCTTTTTCTTTTAAGTACCAGAAATTGAACCGTGGGTCTTTGTGCTGAGTTACAAACCAACCCTCTTTCAGTTTTGTTTGTTAGGTTGGTTGATTGGTTGGTTTTTTAAGACACAGGCCCTGAGTTACCCTCAAACTTGGATCCTCATTCTTCAGCCTCCCAGAGGACAGTCTCTACTGTCTCTTCAACACTCCCACAGTGGAAACCCTTTGGGAAATAAACCACTTTTAAACCATAGTGCAGTTTGGTCTTAGTTAGAAAAGAGGCACAGAGTTCCTGAAATCTGATGTCAGAGACTTCCCCTACTCTCGCAGCAATGCACAATGGATATTTCCTCTGGCTCATGACTAAATTCAGATACTGTGCTGTCTTCTAGTCTCACATCTCTTAGGTGAGAATCTGACCAAAGGGCTGCCTGGGAGCTTGTTGGGGGATCGAGCTGAAGGCTTTCCCTGTGGCTTACAGAGCAGGCCCAGCCCCTCCTGAGTTTCTAAGACTTTTGCATACTTCCATTACATTTTACCTTAGTTCTTACCTTTAGCCTTTGTATATCACAGATATTTTGTCACTTTATTTTTAAGAATAATTTAAAAGTCAAACCTTTGGCACATGTCTAATAATAACTTGCCCCAGCATTTTCTGAGGAATCTCAGATTAACATAATGTCTGGTTATGTTAAAATAGCTCTAAGTTAGAAGCCCTTGAGGAGCACCTAATTTGGCCAGATTTGTGTGTAGTTTCTGCAAAACAAAGTAATGCAGCCCTTCAGCCTTATCAGACTGACTTTCTGCTCATGCCGAAGAGAGTCATTCTCATGCTGCAAAATGACTTTAAAGATCATTAAATAATAGCATGAGTACATGTGGATTTATGAACATTAAAAACTTTCAAGAAGTTTTTTGTTTTCATGTTTATAGCAGCACAATTTGTCATCACTAAATCTTAGAAACAACCCAGATGTCCATCAGCTGAGGAATGGATAAAAAAGATGTGGTATTTTTATACAGTGGAGTATCACTCAGCTATAAAATGATACACTCGAGGCTTTAGGCTGTTCTCATAAGTACAATAAATCAGACCCACATGGGTTAGCACTGTATTGTCTCCCTAGTGTAAGAAGCTGAATGAGTAAATAAAACCCAAAAGGTACAATAGATACTGTGAAAGGCAAAGAAACCGTTCAAAGGGAAGAAACAACTGGGATGAGGGAAAGGAGGAAAGAAGGAAGGGGGGAAATTATTTATATATATAATGTATATATGCAGGATATACATATATATATAGAGAGAATTGTGCTGATATTTATAATTTGATAATTATATATATTTGGATATATATATATATATATATATATATATATATAATTATACTGCTGATTTCTGCTGGTCTATTGAAAGGAATAATTAATACTTAAATTTTTTTCTTTTCTTTTTAATTTTTTGACCAATTTTACATTCTGATGTCTGATAATTTGAACAACTAATTTGAAGATGACAGTATGCAATATAAGAACCATTGCTGAATTCCTATCATTTTGTTTAGTGACATTCTGTATTATCTCTAATTTTTTTTACTAGCTTTTATTCCCTTTAAAAAATAAAAAAAGATTTAAAATTTTCAAAAAGAATTAACCAGAAAAGAAAGCAGTTTAAGTAAAAATATTAGAGATGTCTAACTTATTCTATGTAAATTGTCTTAAAAGAAAGACATAAACTCTTGTGCCTCCAATCCATACTAATTTGTTTCTTGGTCCACAATGATCTCCCCTCAGCAAGGGGTGGGTTTAGGTCTGTTATTACCAGCAACACTGAAGCCAGAGCTGCTGTCAGGAACCAAAGCAGAATCCCCTCCACATCCTCCTGCCTTCTGATGCCCTGCTACTCTCTGAACCTGAACAGGTCCCTGTTTGCAAAACAGTATGAGTGTTTGTAGGGAAACGTAGCATCTATACTTCTACCAGATGAGATACAGGACAGACAGAGGGGCAGGTAGTATCTAGGACAGGTGGCTCTGGGAGTACATTCATTTTTTCTTTTCAAAAATTTAGTTTTGGGGCTGGTGAGATATCTTAATGGTTTAAATCCCCTGCTTAGGCAAGCTTAGGCAAGTGCACAGGGACCACTGTTTGATCCTTGATGCTATATGCTGGTCAGCTCCACCCCCAGCGTGGGCAGAGCCGGCCACACACACACACACACACACAAAAAAAAAATAGTTTTTTGCCACAAATAGTGATCACATTCATCATGGAGAATTTTTGCTTGTATGTAGTAATTCTTGTTTTTTCCATTCTCAGGATGTCTCAGTTACACTTCTTTCATTGCTGGGACAAATACCTGACACTCAAAATGAAGGAACAAAAGATTTATTTATTTATTAGCTCACAGTTACTGGAGGTTTCAGTCTATATTTGGCTGGCTCCAAGGCAGACTGGCACATGGCAGAGAGCAGCAGTTCATGGCGATGGAACAGCATGATGGCAACAGAGAGAGAATCTGTCTCTCTGTCTCTCTTATATTGCATTCAGGCTCTCTGCCCTAGGGTGAGGGAAGTACACACACCCATAATTCCAGCAGTAGTAAGATCCATAAACCTAGCCTTGGATCACCCATAATCACAGTGGATCATGACTTAATCACAAATTCTATAAGTCTCCACCCCATGACTGCATGAGGCTTTGCGGGGACAACTAGACACAAACCACAACACAAGGTACTTTACAAAATGTTATTACAGCACTTTTAACATTTTGAAAATTAATTTTATTTAAATATGCATTATAAAAATTATTATTTTTCTGATGGGAGAATGGAAAAGATCAATTGTATGGTGATGATCACATTGTGAATTTAAAGATTGGTTTTAATTCATGTGACTCAAAAGCAGCCATTCAAAGTCATTGAAAGGGTCACTCTCGCAGGGTTGGGAGACCCTGCTGTGTCATCTGTGGATGGCATGCTTTGTCATTTTTGCTCCATACTCAACCCAGTGATTTGAGGTATGGTTAGATGAGGCAGATCCTATTGGGTAGGCTTACGTACTGACAGTCAAGCAAAATGGACCGTTTTCTAGTGATCAGGTGATCTACTTGCTTCCTGAAATTTTATGTACATGTGTTCTAGGTGTACTCTTTACATATATCATTCCAACAGGGAATTATTTCAGACTTTTTTTAAAAAATCATTTACAGACTTAAAACTGTGCCTCGAAGAAACAAAAGTAATAATAAGAATTCCTGTATATTGCCACAATTGGATTGTATTAAGGCTTGTACGTCAATCTCCTTGCTTCTTTCATCTCAGTGGATTTTCAGTCACCCCAAAGTGGGCCAGCTGCCATGGCCCTAGCTTTGTTTCCACATGTATTTCAGCATATGTTGAGCAATATGTTCTCAGATGTAGAACCCAAGGCCAGAAGTCAGGCATTCTGAGCAAATATTTGTTTGCCCATGGAATATATGCAGTACAAACAAACAGTACGGTGAATGTTTAAGTTTGTGAAAGCTTGCTGTCATAAAAAAAAAAAAAAAAAAACTTGCCATTAATCCTTCTCAAAATATTCCCTCTCACTTCAGACACACTAACTGTCCCACTGTCCACAACATGTGGTGGAGTAGCTTGGAAATCCTCTTTTGCTAGCTCTTTCAGTTGCAGTCACAGCTGCCTCAATGTCCTGCATTAGCGCAAACCCTTTACCCTGCATGATCATTTCTGACTTTGTGGAAGAGCCAGAAGTTCCATGGCGCCAGATCCAGTAGGCAAGCAAGCTGGGGACACACTATCATGATTTTATGAGCTTGTCCTTCCCTTGGATGACACTGGGCAGCAGCATTTGTTATAGTTTTGTTCACATCTCATAAAGGTACTCAGGAAAAAAGGGCCTCCCAAAATGCTTCGGAAAGTAACAAGAATAATGGGATAAGTGTGCCTGAAGCCCTAGCATGGAGTTAAGGGCAAGAGTGTTTTGCCATAACAGTTTTTGAATTTTAAACACTTAACATATTTTATGAGCACACCTCATACATGGTGAGCCAATTCAGTTTCTGTCCCAGCAGCAGGAATTTTCTCTTCATGCTTCAGTCCAGGACGGAGGTTGTCTAGCTGGCACACAGCCTTGGGAGTTTGCAGAGACAGTCGCAGGCTGCAGGGGCTGGGTGTTTCCAAGGAATCTGTTTTCATCTCCTCAGCTCCCTTATTGCTTCTTTCCCTGCAGTGAATCTGCCTGAGAACAGATGAGAACAGGAGTCCCTAGCCTCTTTCACTGTGCACTGTGCAATGACTGAGCATCTAACAATCTGTGGAGCCCCACACCACAGGATAGGCTGAAATACTGGCTTTAGTTATAGAAGCATAGTTTAAAAAGAAAGTTACTCAGTAAAGTAACTACAGTGATTCACTAATTGCTTTATAATGGAATTTTGTTTTATTTTTCATAAAAAAAGTGTTTTTGTATTTTCTTTTTTTTAAGTAGCGAGGATCGAACTTGCAACCTTGTACTTGCAAGGCAGGTGCATATACCACTGAGCTATCCCCCTAGCGCTGTGTTTTCTTTATTAATATCTACTTGGATTACATTAAAATAAAATTTTTAATAAAGCTAAAAGATAGAAAAGAAGAGAAAGTGACTGATGACTAGATCGAATAACTTCTGTAAGTCAGCTGGTTTCCATTTCTTTTCTCCTGGCAAAATGGTATCAGAATTTAAATGACCAGTGGCCAATAGAAAAATAAAAATAACTTGGATGTTAGATCAGGATGTGCATCTACTGTCATACCACCCTGCACATATCGAACCTCACCTGATCTCGGAAGCTAAGCAGGGTTGGCTTGCTTAGGACTTGGACGGGAAACCAGAATGTGAATTTGAATGTATTAACTGAGGGCATCATAAAACCGTGTAATGTTCCTAAAACAGAAGTCTGTTACCATTAGTTTATCTTTACACACAAGCTTCCTTGGATGATAAATTTATGAAAATGAAAAACTGGAATAGAATGGATGTGGAGCCATGGCTCTTTCTATGAATGAATTTTATTCATCCAAAAATTTCATGACCTAACTGTGAAAGCTCTCCCTCTCTCTGTTAACCTTCTAGAAGTTGGCCCATATGTTTCCAACAGAACTTCGCTCTTGAATAATAAATGCATGCCATTCGTTTTTTAAATTATGGACTGAAAGTAATAATACTTATAACTTATGAAAAATCTGATGTTTAGAGACATTGCCATCTAAAACTTTAAAAGATTAAATGTTAACCAATAAAACATTTTCTATGTAAAGTATATTATTAATTTAGAATAAAGATATGTGGGAATAAAAGTGTGCACTCAGAGCACAAAATTATTGATGTCAAATTTTATATGGTTAGAGAACTCATTTATGGTATTATATTTATACTCCACTGGATACACTTAAAAATGGTGTAACAATACTGTTTGATAACTACCATTATAGTATGTTGGAAATTAATTTTTCAGTTATTTAAACTGACAAGATATTGCTGTATCTGTATAAACTACGTGTGATGCGTATTCAAAATGTAAGAAGTTTATTAGCAAGTTATTAAAGGGCAGTAATCTACACGAGAGGTGAAGTATTTAAAGACATGAAACCACAGGTCTTCAGGTGTTTTTTTCTTTGTCTTCCCAGTTTGATCTTGTCTGTGACAATGCGTGGATGCTGGACCTCAGCCAAGCCATGCTGAACCTAGGATTCCTGGCTGGGGCATTCACACTGGGGTATGCAGCAGACAGGTAGGTATGGAGGCGACAAGCCTTACTTCACTAAGACATCACACACATAGGAAGGGAAGTGTGCTAACTATTAAAAAATAGGTTTACTAAATTTGGAAACAGCTATCTTATTCTATCAGTCATGATGTTCATAATTGTTCAGTTTGACTAATTCTTCTCTTCTCAAACATGGGTCAAAAAATTTCAAGGGAAATATAAAAGTAGTTTGAACAAAATGAAAATTAAACTGTAATTGATCAACTTTTGTTTTTTTGTTTTTTTTTGTGGTTTTTGTTTTTATTATTAATTTAATTTTTTGTTTCAATTTAACAATGGTTATATTATATATTTTCATCATCAGATCAGTTTAGATTAATAGATATAGGTATATAGGATTGATCAAACAATTCAACTTTCACACATTCAGTCAACATTACTTTTTTTTTCTTTTCCCCTTTCTTTTTTGAAAAGTTGACATATTGCAATATTGTCCTCACAATAGTTCTACAGAGTACAGTGTGTGGGCATGACCCACCTCCCTATTGATGTTGCTAAGAATAAAAAAAAAAAAAAAGAAAGGAAAAGAAAATTCTTCTCTTTGGACTAAAGGAAGCAGATACATACACAGTCAGATGTTCTGCAATTGCAGTGGGCCACCAGTGAAGCTTGTGATGTTGGAGGCTATTGAATCTAAGCCTCCTAAAGCTCATCTCACCAATCTAGCTCTGCGAGTAATTGATCAACTTTTGTTGATCAGTGTTGCAGTACTGATTCAACTAGCAGAGCGAAAGACAGAACTCCATGTAGTTGACATCTGTAGATCATTTCATCCAACAATGACAGAGCACGCATTTTTTACAGACTTAAATGAAACATTCACCAAGATTAGACTATGCACATTTGAATAAATTTAAAGAAATCGAAATTCTGAGAGCATATCTGCTGTCATTATGGTGGGATTGAACTAGAAATCTATAACAAAAAGTAGAGATTAAATATCATGCTTCTAGTAGAACATGGGCCAAAAGATCTCAAGAGAAATATAAAAGTAGTCTGAACAAAAAGAAAATTAAACTGTAATTCATCAACTTCTGCATTTGCAGCACTGATTCAGCTAACAGAGTAAAAGACAGAACTGAATTTGATTATCTAAACTGTCTTATGAAACTCAAAAAAGACCAGATAAAATGGGAGAGAAGTAGAAACAAACTGATGCAAACTAAATGAAAAATATGTAACTTAAAAAGAGTAAATCAGGGCTGGGAAAATAGCTCAGTGGAATATGTGCTTACCTGGCAAACACAAGGACCTAAGTTTGAGGCTGGTACCACCAAAAACAAAGAAATAAATAATAAACCAATGGAAAAAATTAATGAAGTCAAAATTTGGACCTGTGAAAAAAATTCTAAAATTGAGAAGTCTCTGGCCAGGCTAAGAAAAGAAAAGATCAGTCCTTAAATTATGAATGTTAGAGAAGCAAAGACGTCATTCAGATGTCACATACATTAAAATAATAATGGAGGAATATTACGATAAACTCTATGCATGAAAATTTGACAGCCTAAATTTCTTAAAAAACATAATCTGCCAAACTTACATGAGAAGAAATAAATGTTCCAAATAGGCTCATATCTATTCAATGAGTTAAATCAATGATTAGTGTTTTGAAACTGTTTCATTGCTATTTTATCTTTTTTTCTTATTAAAATGAATAAATATAAAAATAAAATAAAGATGAAGCCAGTAACCTAAAAACATTAGTAACTTTTCAAAGCAAAATACTAGGCTTAGATGTCAGCTGACTTCTGCCAAATATTAAAGAAAGAAATACTAATTATTTTATGATTTCTTTTTAAAAATTGAAGTAGAATTGGGGCCAGTGAGATAGCTCGACAGTCTAGGCAAGCTTAGACAGGCATGGGGGACCACAGTTCAGTCGCCAGCACCATATGCCATGCCAGACCCACCCTCAGAGTGGGCTGAACTGGCCAAAAAAGAATGAAAAGAAATTGAAGTAGAAAGAATATTTCCTAAGTTATTTGGTGAAACCACGATTACTTAACATCAAATTCAAAGAGATTTTAAAAATAGAAATAATAAATCAGTATTTCTCATGAACATAGATGCAAAAACCATAAACAAAATATTAGTAAAGAAAAAATTTAAATGTATGAAAACAGGACACTGAATATAGCTCAGTGTCATAAGCATCTGCATAGCAAATGCAAGGTTCCAAGTTTAATGCCTGGTATACACACACACACACACAAACACACACACAAATTGCCAAAGGGGACAAGCATGTGCACTGGAAGAAAGATAGCCTTATTGTTATGGTTTATGTCTAGTTGTCCCTCTAAAGCCTCGTGCAATCATGGTGCGGGCACTTCTAGAGTTTGAGACTTGAATGATGATCCACTGGGATTATGTATTTTAGTACTGTAGGGATTATGGTCTGAGTACTGCTGAGACTATGGGTGTGGCCTGAGGTGGATAGGCTGAGGCAGAGAGCCTGATGTAATTTAAAAAGAGAGACAGAGGGACAGACTACTGCTGTTGCTCTCTGCTCCCCTGATTATTCCGTTATTTGTCACCATTTTGTTGCTCTTCTGCTGCCATGAACTGTTCTGTTCTGTTCCACTCAACCGTGGTCCAGCTGAATATGAAATGAAACCTCCAGTAACTGTGAGCTGGTAAACCTTTCCTTTCTTCATTTTGAGTGTTGGGTGTTTGTCCCAGCAATGAGAGAAAGGTAACTAAGACACTTATTAACAAATGATGCTGGAAAAACTAGCTTTCAAATGCTGAAAACTAAAACTAGATCCAGGTCTACCACCATATATAAACTAAAGTCTAAATGGATTAAAGATCTAAATATGAAGACAGAAATATTAAATCTGTGGAAAGAGAAAGTAAGTAGATTTCTTGAAGATAGGCAGTAGGTAGGCAGGAAGTTCATGAATAAAAACT
Organism: Myocastor coypus; assembly: GCA_004027025.1. Classification (NCBI taxonomy): domain Eukaryota; kingdom Metazoa; phylum Chordata; class Mammalia; order Rodentia; family Myocastoridae; genus Myocastor; species Myocastor coypus. The sequence goes on along the minus strand of PVJA010028243.1, from coordinate 10,794 downwards.
AAAACTGCATAGAAAAATACTTCAAATAATCAACAGCTAGGATCTCATCCTATTTAAAAGCTTTTGCATATCAAAAGAAATCACCAAAAGAGTGAAAAGAAAACCCACTAGTGGCCCAGAAGGATGGCTCAGTGGTCTAAAGCGCCTGCAGGCGGCTTCAGGGACTGCGGTTCAATCCCCGGCACCACATACTGCACCAGCCCTGCCCTCAGGGCAGGCTGAGCCGGCCATAAAAATAAAATAAACAAACAAACAAAAGTTCTGAAACAAGAAAATTAAATAATTAAAAAAAAAGAAAACCCAGCCGGGCGTGGTGGCTCACGCCTGTAATCCCACCACTCGGGAGGCTGAGGCAGGAGGATTGGTGCGAGTTCGAGACCAGCCTGGGCTACAAAAGTGAGCTCAAGGCCAGCCTCAACTGCATAGCGAGACCCTGTCTCAAAAAGACTAAAAAAAAAAAAAAAGAAAAAAGAAAACCCACTAGTTGCAGAAAAATATTTTAGCCAACAGTCTCTCAGACGGAGTTCCATCTAGAGTATATTGAGTTAAAAAAAAAAAAATCAGGCCCCAAAAATTCAACAATCCTCCCCAAAAATGGGCATCTGAGATAAATACACACTTCTTAGATGAAGAAATACAAATAACAAATAAATATACGGAAAGATGTTCAGCACCATTGGTCATTGAAGAAATGCAAATTAGAACAATATTGAGAGTTCATCTCACCCCAGAAAGAATGTCTGTCATAAAGAATCAACAATAACAAATGCCAGAGAGGCTGAGGGGAAAAGGAACCTTTCTCCACTGTTGGTGGGGGTATAGAGTAGCACAACTACTATGGAAATCAGTCTGGAGATTCCTCAAAAAACTAGGATTAGAGGTGCCATTCAACACAGCTATTCTCCTCCCACGTATTTTTTCAGAAGAATTGAACACAAAATACTACACTGATTTAGGCAGGCACCCATGTTTAGCAGCACAATTTGACATAGCCAAATCTTGGAAACAACCCAAATGCCCATCTGCTGAGGAATGGACAAAAAATATATGGTATATTTATAAAATGGTGCATTATTAAGTTATAGAGAGAGACAAACTTGAAGTTTTTATGGATAAATGGGTACAACTGGAGACTGTCTTAATAATTAAAATGAATCAGACATGCCTGTGTAAATAAATATATTATCCCCTTAGTGTAAGAACCTAGGTGAGTAAATAAAATCTGAACAGTAAAATAGTAAAATAGTAATAGGGAAAAATAGCATATAGTAAAAGGCAAAGAAACTGCTCAGATGGAAAGAACTACTGGGATGAAGGAAAGGAGAAAAGGAGAAAGGGGAAAAGCATGCGTGTGCATACACAGGAGGACTGTGCTGCTAATTTCTATTGGTTCTTTTGAGGGAGCAGTCAACGTTTAAAATTTTTATTCTGACCAATTTTACATGCTTAAATCTAGTAATCTGAGCAACTACTTTGAAGAAAGCAATGGGCAATATAACAACCATTATTGAATTCCTATCATGTTCTATTTTTTATTATCTTTAAAATAAAACATGTATGAGATATACACTACAATCGAAGACATTTATTTCAGGCATGCAAGGATAGTTCAATATTTGAAAATTGCCTTAGTCAGTTCTATATTACTATAACAGAATATTTGAAGCTGGTTTACTGGCAAAGAAAAAAGGCTTATGTAGCCCACAGTTCTGGAGGTTTAATGGCATGGTGCTGACATCTGCTTGGCTATGGTGAAGGTCTCATGGGGTGACTTCAAAGTGGCATAAGTATAAGTGAAAAGAAACAACTGTGAACAGAAGGAACCACACACATCACGTCACCTCATGTTACAACAACTAGCTGCAAGAGAACTAACTCATTCCTGTGAGGCCCAATCCAATTTGTGGTACCGCATTAATTGACACATGAGAGTGTAGCCCCCATGATCTACATAATGTTCTTAAAGGTTTCACTACCTCAAGACTGCACCTTAGGGATTGAGCTTCCAGCACGTGAAGCTTTTGAGGGAGAAGCCATATCCAGATCAAAACAACAAACAATATGACCTATCCCTTCAGTAGGCAAATGAGTGACCCACAGTATACATAGCCAGACAATGGACACCTACTCTGCCCTAAGCAGAAGTGAGCTACCAGCTGGGAAAAGATGTGGAAGAATGTTAAATGTACTAAGTGAAAAGTGACAATCTGTGTAGGCTAAATATTATATGAGTTCACCTGCACAATATTCTGCAAAGGGAAAAAGCTATGGAGACAGTAAAAACTCAGTGGTCTCCTGAGGTTAGGAGCAGCTGTTAATGATGAAAAAACAGAATGCAGATCTATTTTAGGACAGTGAAACTACTCTGTATAATACTGCAATGGTGAATACACACTGCTAGATATTTGCTCAGACCCATATAGCACACCATGCCAGAGTGAGTGTTCATGCTAGCTATGCGCTCTGGGTGGTGATCTACCAACATAGGTTCATTAACTGCTAACAAATATGAGGCTGGGGAGCTGCTCGTAACAGGGATGCTGTGAGGGAGCGTGCAGGCAGAGAGCACATAGGGATTTTCTGTTTCCATTTTTCTGTGAACTTAAAACACAAAAACAAGTCACCTATGGGGCCATCAAGATAGCTCAGCAGCCTAAAATGCTTACTTAGGAAAGCTAAAAATGAGTGTAGGGACCACAGTTTGATCCCTGGCACCACATGCTATACCAGCCCCACCCCTAGGGTGGGATGAGGCAGCTACAAGAAAAAAGAAGTCACCTAAACCATGATGGACTAAGATGACGTTTGTCGCCATGTGATTGGCTCAAGCAAGAAGCTGCACGTTTAAAGTTGTTCGTGAGAATTTCCAAGGAAAAATGCAGAATGAAATCTATTAAAGTTCACTAACAGCCAACTTTCAGCAGGAAGGAACTTGACATAACTGTATTGAACCAATTCACTCTATGTGAATATTTAGTTTTGGGCCCAATACCCCCATTTCTTTTTTCTAAGCTTTTAAGTAAGTGACAAAAAAGGTGAAATAAAATTAGAAAAATTAAGAATAATTCACTTTGGTTCTGAACTTCACAGCTTATAAAGTTTTGTCATTAACATCTCATTTGATCCTCTGTACCACCCCCGTCTAGAAAACTGAAACATAAAAAACTGAGCAAACACTCTGTGACTACATAACCGGTAACTGATTGGAGTGACTGGCCATGATGCCACCATTGCCACTTTATTCTACCTTATTCTTCCTGAAACCCTGCCCATAAAAATGCTAGAAGATATCCCATCAGTGCCACATCATGTAAAACAATTATGTTAGAGAATGGATCCTCTTTGGGGGAGCTGCAGTTACAAAGATCATCTTTGTGATTTGTAATACCATTTTAGTGGCATTTAGTTGTATTTGCCCTGATTTTTTCCATTACATTTTTCAGTAATTTCCTTTTGTAGTAATAAAGTTACAAAGAACAGATCTATACCTACAATGTCTCCCTCCCC
>PVJA010028242.1:0-27791 GCA_004027025.1 Myocastor coypus | reverse complement strand
GGGAGGTGGGTCATGCCCACACACTGTACTCTGTAGAACGATTGTGAGGACAATATGCAATATGTCAACTTTCAAAGAAAAGAAAGGGGAAAAGAAAAAAAAATAATGTTGATTTAGAAGGGTTAATGTTTAATTGTTTGATCAATCTTATATACCTATATGTATTAATCTAAACTGATCTGATGATGAAAATATGTAACATAACCCGTGTTAAATTTAAACAATAAAAAAAACAAAACAAAAAAAAAAAGAAAAAAAAAAACCTTACAGAAAATCAAAACAGATCATCTTTACTTCAATCAGATTAAAGCTATTTATGGCCAACCAACAGCCAACATTATACTAAAAAGACAAAATTAGATAGCCTTTACTTTCAAATCAGGAAAAAGACTAGGCTACCCACTGTCACCACTGCTATTCAATATAGTTTTGCAACTTTACTCAGAGAAATTAGGCAAGAGAAAGAAAAAACTGTAGGAATATTGATTGGAAAGGTAAAAGTTAAATTATCGTTATTTGCACATCATGATACTCTACATAGAATATCCCAAAAATTCCACCAAATGCATTGTAGATTTAATAACCAAGCATCATAATTTAGCAGGATTTAAAGTCAAAACTGAAAAATCCATAGCCTTTATGTGAAGAAACAATAAATGCATTGTGAAAAATTAGGGAAACCATGCCTTTGACAATGACATCTAAAAGCATGAAATATTTAGGAATCTGTCTCACAAAGGAAGTGAATGATTTATACAGTGATAATTATAGCACTCTGAGAAAAGAGATCATATAGGATGTTAAAAAATGGAAGAAATTCCTTGTTTTTTGATAGGAAGCATCAACATTTTGAAAATGGCCATATTTACCAGATTGTTATGCACATTCGATGCAATTCTGATCAAAATATCATTAGTGTGCTACTAAATCCATTTTAAAGCAGATAAAACTTAGGATATGAAAAATAATCCTGGGCAACAGGAAATGTAAGAGTAATCACAATCCCTGATTTGAAATTATACAACAAAGTTACTGTGATAAAATCAGCATGGTGCCGGGTGTGGTGGCACACACCTGTAATCCCAGCATTTGGGAGGCGGAGGTAGGAGGATTGGTGCAAGTTCGAGACCAACCTGGGCTACAAAAGTGAGCTCAAGGCCAGCCTCAACTGCACAGCGAGACCCTGTCTCAAACAGACAAAAAAAAAAAAAAATCAGCATGGTACTTGTTAAGAAAAAAAATAGCTGAGGATCAATGGAAGTGATTAGAAGATGCAGACATGACTACAAAAATACTCAACCAGCTTGTCTTTGACACAGGGGCCAAACACATTCACTGGAAGAAATATAGTCTCTTTAAGAAATGGTACTAGCTCTCCATATGCCTGTGACTAAAATTAGACCCATCTCTATCACCATGCAGAAAACTACAGTCAAAATGGATCAAACATCTGAATATTAAAACCAAAATATTAAATCTTCTTAAGGATAATGTAGGTGAAAATCTCAAAGACATAGTGGTAGGCAGAGAGTTCATAAACAAAAAACAAACTGCATTTGAAATATTTCAAACAATCATTCGTTTGGATCTTATACTTTTGAAAAGTTCAGCAACAATTTAAAAAGAAACCCCATAAATTAAGAAAAAATTATAGCCAATTGTTCCTCAGACAAAGGTCTCCTATCTAGAACATGTAAACAATTTAAAAATTCAGGTCACCCAAATTAAAAATCCTCAGTCGAAAAATGAGGGGGGCCTGGAGGGATGGCTCAGTGGTCTAAAGCGCCTGCTTGGGGAAGCTTGGGCGGCTTCAGGGACTGTGGTTCGATCCCCGGCACCACATGCTGCGCCAGCCCTGCCCTCGGGGTAGGCTGATCCGGCCATAAAAATGAGTGAATAAACAAAAAAAAAAATGAGCATCTGAGATGAATATACACTTTTCAGATGAAAAAATTCAAATTGGAAACAAGTATGTTTTAAAACGTTCAACATCATTGACCATTCAAGAGATTCAAATTATAACAATGCTGAGATTTCATCTTACCCTAGGAAGAATGGCTATCATCAGGAAATCTACCAATAGCAAATTCTCAGGGGGGCCCCAGGGTAAAGGAACCCTTCTCCTTGGTAGGAATGCAGACTAGTACAACCACTATGGGAACCTGTGTAGAACTTTCTCCAAAATCCAGAATTTGATGTCTTCTTGAACTCAACTATTACTGTTGTATGTATTTTTCCAGAAGAACTGAAAACTTCATACCACAGCAACATATGTTCACCCATGTTTATAGCAGTGCAATTTATCATAGATAAATCTTGGAAACAATCCAAATGCCCAGCAACTCAGAGATGGATTAAAAAAAAAGATATGATATATTAACAGATTGGAACATTACTAATCTATTTTAAAAAGTAAATTTGAGGCTCTTGTAGATAAATGAATGGCTCACGCCTGTAATCCCAGCACTTGGGAGGCTGAGGCAGGAGGATCGTTGTGAGTTCGAGACCAGCCTGGGCTACAAAAGTGAGCTCAAAGCCAGCCTGAGCTGCACAGTGAGACCCTGTCTCAAAAAGACAAAAAAAAAAAAAAAAAAAAAAAAAAAAAAAAAAAAAAAAAAAAAAAAAAAAAGAAAAAAAAAAAAAGATAAATGAAGACACCTAGAGACTGTATTTGTAAGTAAAATAAATCAGGCCAACATGTGCAAACACTGTATTGTCTTGCTAGTTCAGGAATCTGATAGACTATATAAGATCTGAAAGGTAAAATAGATACTGTGAAAGGAAAATAATTTATTCAATGACAAGGATAAAGTAAGATGAGAAAAAAGAACAAAATAAAGAAGGGGAGAAGTTATATCTATATATCTAGATAGATAGATAGATAGATAGATAGATAGATGTAGATGTAGATGTAGATATAGATATAGATATAGATATAGATATGCAGGAGAGGGTCCATAGTTGTACTGCCGATTTCTTCTGGTCTGTTGAAAGAGTCAATTAACACTTATTTTTTATTTTTTTTATTTTCTTTTTTATGCTTCTCTTTAATTTATTATAACTTTTTACCAGTTTTGCATATTTGTATCTGGTAATCTAAACAACTAATTTGGAATAACGTCATGTCATACAACAACAATTATCAAATACCTATTGTTTTGTTTGTTGAAGTTCTGTATTATTTCTAATGTTTTTCTTTCCTCCTTTTTACCATTTTATACTGTCTTTTTAATAAAAAAAAAAAGTAGAGGGCTGATAAGATAGCACCTGCTTATGCAAGCTTAGGTAAGCACAGGGACCATGATTCCATGCCTGGTGCTACATGCTGTGCCAACCTAGCCCCCAGGGAGAGCTGAGCCAGCCAAAAAAAAAAAATAGAGATTTCTTGTCACTCTAGGAAGAATGGCTATCATGAAAAAAATCAACCAACAGCAAAGGCTGGAGGCACTATGTAAAAAAAGGAACCCTTATCCATTGTTTGTGCAAGTGTAGACTACTGCTATCATTACAGAAATCAGTGTACAGATTCCTGAAAAAGTCGAATTAGATGTCCTATTTGAACCCATTACTCACTTTTTAGTATCTTCCCTGAAAAATTACCTTCATATGACAAGGATATATGCACACCCATGTTTGAAGCAGTACAGCTTCTTAGAGCTACATCTCGGAAACAGCCCAAATGCGCACAACCAAGGAATGGATAAAAAAAAAAATCGGTTACTGTTATACGAAGTAGTTCTACTCTGCCATAAAGTGGGATAAACCTGAGATATCTCTAGGTAAACAGATGGATTTTGAGACCATACTCTTAAGTGAAATAAACCGGACGCCTACGTGTAAGTATCACATTGACTTCCTGGTGTGAGAAATGGAAAGGATAAATAATGACCAAAAATTACAACAGACATTGTAAAATACTTAGAAATTGTGCAAAAGGAATTAGAGATGAAGGAAGGGGAAAGAAAGGAATGAAAAGAGAGAAGAATAAAATAGAAATAAAGCTTTGCAATTAAAGAGGGGAAGAGGAGCTAAAAGGAAGGGAGAAGAATAGGAAAAAACATAAATCGAAATTCAGGTATAAATTTCCTATGAGTAATAGCAATTTTTTTTTAAAAAAATAGATGTATGAGCAACTTTTTAGCTACAAAATTAACCCAGAGAGAAAAAGAAACAAATATTGTTGTTAACAATAGATGTGACTGGAGAGAAAAGTGAGGAGGTAACGTATATAAGCAAAATCCCCATTGCCATCTTGGAGAGTCAATAAAAAGTTGTAATTTTGTAAACTAATAGATATTATATATATTACTTAGACGTTTGAAAGTGTCATTGCTAAAACTAAAACTAAGATCCTTTACAAGGTAACTTTGTTGGGATAGGATGTTGAAGGGAAGTTGTTTAGGCAGGTGACTACTTTTATCATGTCTTCTTTGTTATTTGACTTACTGGCATGTACTTTCATGAATTTAATAAAAGTAAAACATTCCGAATTTCACTGATCTCACAAATCACATGTTAAGATAATATCTAAATAAACATATAGCTATCCAGTTAGACTTGCTTCCATAGGTGAAAAATCATAGTGTATTATACCTAATACATGTCTATAGAAAGAATGAGGGGCCCAGCAGGATGGTTCAGTGGTTGAAAGCGCCTACTTAAGCCAGGCATGGTGGCGCACGCCTGTAATCCCAGCACTCGGGAGGCTGAGGCCGGAGAATCAGTGTGAGTTCGAGACCAGCCTGGGCTACAAAAGTGAGCTCAAGGCCAGCCTGAACTGGATAGTGAGACCCTGTCTTAAAAAGACAAAAAAATAAAATAAATAAAGCGCCTGCTTAGGAAAGCTTGGGCGGCTGCAGGGACCGCGGTTCGATCCCCGGCACCACATTCTGTGCCAGCCCTGCCCTCAGTGCAGGCTGAGCCGGACATAAAAATAAATAAACAAACAAACAAAAAAGTTCTGAAACAAGAAAAAAAAATTAAAAAGAATGACATATTAGCTTATTTTCTATGCTGTTACAAATACCTGAGAATGAGTGTTTTGTAAAGAAAAAGATTTGTTTAGCTTACACTTTTAGAGGTTGGAATTCTAAGAACAAGTGGCCCCACCTATTCTACCTTTGATAAGGGACCTCTTCCTACATCACAACATGGTAGATGGAATCATGATGGGAACAGAAGTAAAGGAAAAAAATCATAAGACAGGAAGCCAGAGAGATTCAGACTTGAGGCTAACACTTTTTGTAATAATCTACTTTTGCGTAAACTAACCACCAGTGCACTGAAAGAGTTAAAATTAATCTCTTCTAAGAGTAGAGCCTCCAAAGATCTAATTACCTCCCACTACACCCCAGCTTTGGAAGGTTCCTCCTGTGGTTGAAATTCTACCACCTCAAAGCACCACTGAGGCCCAATTTTTCAGCACATTAATCTTTGGGCACAAACTGTATTCAAATGATAGCCTTTGGAAAGACTATTAAAGAATGTCTAGGGTCGTGGTTAAAGTGCTGGCACTGGACTGATCTGAGTTCAAGTCTTCTCTGTGCCTCCTAATATCTTTTAAGGAAGGTACTTTCTCACCCCTTTATGTTATCCTCTATAAAATAAGGCTAGTGCTCTTAAATAGGATATAAGCTCCATATAAGCAAAGGCCACCTACATAGACACGACCACTATGTAGTTCAACTTTTTTCTGCTGAATGGCCCAGTCTTACCTCATAGGCTTGTTCTGAAGAAGTACAAGGAAAAGGGCAAACTGCTCAGGCTAGGCTCAAATAATCAGTGCTAGGTTTATAGGACTGTGCTACCACAACTAGCGTGCAAATTTTCTGGGAAGTTTTCCTTTTGTTTAACAAAATTAAGTCATTTTGTTGTGGATAGCTAACCTTTGAGGTTTAGAGTGCCACAAAGTAAGTTAAAATGCATTACATACAAAAAGTGGGGAGGCAGGAAAATAGCTCAGTGGCATAAGTGCTTGCCTGACAAGCAGGGCGTAGTGGCGCACGCCTGTAATCCCAGCACCCGGGAGGCTGAGGCAGGAGGATCGGTGCGAGTTCGAGACCAGCCTGGGCTACAAAAGCAAGCTCAAGGCCAGCCTGAACTGCATAATGAGACCCTGTCTCAAAAAGACAAAAAAAAAAAAAGTGCTTGCCTGACAAACGCAAGCTCCTGAGTTCAATCCCTGGTACCAAAAAACAAACAAACAACCACAATAAAAACAAAGCATTGGGGCTGGCGAGATAGCTCTGTGGTGCAAGTGCCTGCCTGGCAAGTACAAGGTTGTGAGTTTGAATCCCTGGTCCTGAAAAAAAAAAAACAAAAAACAAAAATAAAGCACTAGCTGGGCGTGGTGGCACACATCTGTAATCCCACCACTTGGGAGGCTGAGGTGGGACAATCAGTGCAAGTTCAAGACCAGTGTGGGCTACAAAATTGAGCTTAAGGCCAGCCTGAACTGCATAGCAAGACCCTGTTTCAAAGGAAAAAAAAAGCAAATGGTAAAAGGTGGTGACATTGTATTCATTTAAGAGCTCAAAAGAGAGATGGAAAGCCTGGAAATAGAAAGGAGTGGAGCTGCCAGTATACTGGGGCCAGAAAGAGCCCTTTAGGCACAGGGTAATGTCCAGGAAAAGGCACGGATAGTAAGCCTTTTCTAGTGATAGGAAAGGCTATGGAAATTTAAAGAACAAGAAAGTGTGATGTCATTTTAAATCTGTGGTCTTGTACACTTTAGTGATTAAAAAATGTAAAGTAGTTTTAAAAGAAAACTTTTGCTACCCTCTCCTAGAATTACCTCTGAATTTTCCAAAATTCAAAGAAACTAATTATTTATTTTTTTTTTCTTGTTTCAGAACCTTTGTTTCTTTATTCACTCATTTTCATGACCGGCTCAGCCCGCCCCGAGGGCAGGGCTGGTGCAGCATGTGGTGCCGGGGATCGAACTGCGGTCCCTGCAACCACCTAAGCTTTCCTAGGCAGGCACTTTAGACCGCTGAGCCATCCCACCGGGCCCCTAATTCTTTATTTTTTAGAGGAAGGGAAATATAGTAAAGGAGTATTAGTGGTGGAGATAGATATTATAGACTTCCCATTTGAGCTTCAAACATGTGGAGTCAGGTGCTCCTGAATTAGTCATCTTGACATTTGACACTAAGCTATAGCCTGTTTTTCCATATCTGATAGTTCAAGATGCTTGGTGATAGCTCAGATTTTCATCTTTCTCTGTAAATAATATGAAAAATTGATGCCGGGGCCCAGTGGGATGGCTCAGTGGTCTAAAGCGCCTGCTTTGAGAAGCTTGGGCGGCTTCAGTGACCACGGTTTGATCCCAGGCACCACATGTTGCGCCAGCCCTGCCCTTGGGGCAGGCTGAGCCAGCCATAAAAATGAGTGAATAAACAAATAAAGGTTCTGAAACAAGAAAAAAAAAATAAATAAAATTTTTAAAAAAAGAAAAATTGATGCAATTTCAGTTATATTTCTGCTGATGCATGGATACTGGAAATAAGCCTCTTTCCTAGTGATCTTGATTCTACAGTTTTATGGGTGATGGTCAAAGGATCCTCAGCATTCACAAGAAAAAAGTGAGTGGAAATCTCCTCAGTCAAAGGATGAATAATGTGAACATAAGTTTGCCTCCTACTTTCTGATCTCCAGGTTATAAGATAAAGAAAGACGCTTTAATTTTCTTTTTTTTCTTTTTTTTTTTTTTTTTTGAAACAGGGTATCACTTTTCAGTGCATGCTGACCTTGAACTCACTATGGAGCCCAAGCTGTTCTCAAACTTGTGGCAATCCTTCTGCCCATCCTCGCTAGTGATGGAATTACAGGCATGCACCACTGTGCCCAGTTTAAAGAAGAATTTTTATGTTTTTGAGTCCTAAAGGTGGTAGAATTGAGGGGAGAAGCTTGCATTTGAAGATCTTAGGGAACTGTCTCTGATGGACTTGGCTGTGGTTTTGCCATACTCACTTGAATTCAGTAGTTTCTAAAGTTCTGTCTATGCTACTAACAGCAACAGATAGGACTGAAAATATTGTGGAACTTAAAGTGTTGGAAGTAGGGCTAGCCAGATAGCTCAGCAGACTAAAGTGCCTGCTTTGGCAGAGCACAGTGGCTGGGGTTTGATTCCTGATGTGCTGTGCTGGCCTTGCCCCTGAGACATGCTGAAATGGAGATTGAGACTGGGCATGGTGGCACGCACCTGTAATCCCAGCGCTTTGGGAGGCTGAAAACAAGAGAATCACTACAAGTCCAATCTACATAGTGAGACACTATACACACTGTAGACCCTGTCCTAAATTCATAAGAAAGAATATTGGCAGTTCTAATACATAGAGTAGACATAATGGAGAGACAGATCACCTGAAACTACTAGCAAATTGTCAAAAATTCCTGAACAATTTTGAGGACCTTACTTTTCTCTATTTCTTGGCATTATTCAATGCTACTGACGTCTCTTTTTTTAACAAATGTCTCTTTCCTTTCATGACACTGCTTTCTCTGATTTTCCTCCTTCTATACATAGACACTGTAGGTCTCTATGGATCTTCCCTGGTCTACTTTTCTTCTAGCACAATGCAAGTTATTCTTGCTCTTTTCTACTAATTACAGAATCATTTATATTTTGATGATGCCCAGATCTATAGCCTCTGTCCAGACCATTTTTCTAAATTTAGACATATATATTAAACTATGTGTGGGATATTTACACCTGAGTGTGCCACACGTGCTTCAAAATCATTATTTAGTTCTCCTCAAATCCATTCCTCCTTCTATATTACATGTTAATAAAAGAGGTCACCATCCACACAGTCTCTCAAGTCAGATCGCCAAGAGTTCCCTCTGACACATACCTCCTCTTAAGCCATCTCTCCAGGATGTGATTATTCACCAAGTCCTAGTTTTTTATTTCTTTGTGGTCTCCTAAATTCAATTACTTCTCAGTAACTTCACTGCTACCATTTTAGGCCAAACCATGATCATTATTCTCCTGGGTGATTACCAAGGCTTTTACTATTGTCCTTCTTTCCATGACACATCTTCTCCATACTCTATATAACAACTAGGATGCTCTTTCTAAAACACAAACTTATGTCATATCCAAGCCTAGAGCTCTTCAATAACCTGTAAGTGTTAGACTAAAGTCCCTATCTTGGTATTCAAGGCCTGTCAGGATTTGGAGTGAATAGGAATTTAGGGCCCTCAAACTGAGAGAAAAGGTAATGTTAGATGTCCCATGGGTATAGGAAGGGCATCTAGGAGGCAAAAAGTGGTGAGGTGAAATCATGAACAATTCACAGGAAAAGATGACACAAGAGACTGGATGCCTACCTTGAACATGTGAGAAAAGTTATGCATGCCTTAAATTATCCATAGAGCACAGGCATTCATGATACTTTCTTTGCTTAGTAAAAGAAAATGTGATCTCATTTTATGTGTTTGGTACAGGATCTCACTACTACAGCTCAAACTCATAGTAATTCTCCTATTTTTAGCCTCCCTATTGCTGGGGTTACAGGTGTGTGCCACCACTCCCAGATTCAGTCACCATCTCAGTGTGCCCCAAGGATGGGGCTGACATGGCATGCCTAGGATCTAGTAAGTTTTTAATTGATATGTTTTCAGGCTTCAGTTCACATAGTGTGTGTCTAGTGATGCTTTAGCTTACTTTCCATTATTTTTACATCTATGCATGTTTTAAAAATAAGCTGCTAAATTTGGTATTCAAGACAGAAGACTTTGGTAGTATGTGAATTAGCAAAAAATACCATAAAGTAACAACAAAAGAGTCGAACACAGATGCTAGGATGTACCTTATGGCATCATTGGTAATAGCATGTGAGGGGAACGATCTAAATGTTTGTGTATACTGGACGAACTAAATAAATGGTGGGATGGGCAGACGGCGCTGGGTTGCCACCATTGCTGCTGCTATCATGCCAGCCCCTCGGGTTTCAATGGTACTGGGCGACACTACATAATGAGAGACAAGCCACTTTCAGAGCAGATCAGATCCAGCTTCATTCAATAATACTGCCAGTGATTCGATAACTGGTTATTTGATAGAACCCAAATAGGCACAATTTAAGTTGTTGCACCATGCCTTATATGGGAGGGACAGCAGTTCCAGGGAAAAGCTGCCATTGTGGAGAAGTTGTCTAGCCTTCTGTTCCAGAAAATTCAGCACAGCATCACAGCACAGGACCATCAGCCTACACCAGATAGCTGTATCATCATCATGGGGGTGGGCCAGCTCAAGGCTGATGAAGACCCCCTCATGGGGTTCCACCAGATGTTCCCATTAAAGAACATCAGTGATGCTTGATGTTACACCAATGATACATATGTTCAGGCTCGCCCTGCACAACTTTGCCTGACCTCCTCCTAGCCAGGCACTCATGCTGTTTCCTTCTCTCTCCTCTTCCTGATACTGTCACACTCCTCCAGGTGCTCCAAATATCCTACGCAAGCCAGCAGGGCCGTGGTGGAAGTGGGTGCGGCGCGCTGCTGCCACCACAGTGTGGTGCATGATGTTTGCGTGGTAGACCGGTTGCATCTGACAGGAGAAGTTTGTGTTGTACTAGCGCATGCCTTGGAAAGAAGTAAGTAATGCAAAAGCTTGTCCTTTTATTATTTTTTTAATCTACTAACAAGTTGCTCTAGTAATCTAAAAAAGTGGAGAAAGCAGCTGCCTCACCACCCAAATATTGATTTGTTCAGATGTTTCAATGCCTCATGATACAATAAAACCACAAAAATTTTATTAACAACTTAAATTGTTTTAATTAGTTTAATAGCTGACTAGGCATCAATAAAAATACCCTGCTCTATTCTCTTTTTCATGTCTCACCCTTTACCTCTGCTCCAACTGAACAATATCTACCACAAGGAGAAAAAGTACTGAAGCACACTACCAGCTTGCTTCCCTCAAGCCGAGTAGGGCAGAGTTCTCAGGCTGTGTGGTCTTGGAAAAGCAGACAAGGAGAGCTCAGGTTTGGGCTGAAGCTTCTCTTGCATTGAAACCTCTCTGTAGTCAGTTCTGACACCTCTTGCAACCTCTGCCCTGGAGTAGGTTCAGGGCTCTAGCAACAGTGGTGACTGTGAATTCTGTTGCATTTGGAGTGGTCTTGGCAAATGTCTCACCAGGTTCAGGATCTTTGAGCCTGATGGAAAAACAAAGTCCAGCCCCAGAAGGGTCAGGATCATATCCAAGGTATCCTACATCCCTCAAACTAAGCAGAGGGCAGCGTAGGTTCTCTACTACCTGCTTGGGATGATTGCCTAAAGAGGAAGCCCATGTTGGGTTGGGCTAGGGAAGATTTGGATCTGTAGAAGTCAAAAATACAGAGTCATGCTGTAGGAATTCACACCCCTCAGGCCTTAGCAGGACATCTGTATTCCTCCCTCTATTCTCACTACACACAACTCCACAGTCTTCAAATTCCAGGAAGTCTTAACTACTAGGGCAGTTTCTTCTCAGTTTTGGAGACAAAACCTTTGCCCAATACAGATATAGCCCCTCAATCCTGAGACCTCTAGATGGTAAAAGAAGCAAATAACAACTTTAAGCCAGAACCTTGGATTTGAGCTAATTGGAGATTTTAGGAATGATGAGGTCACCCCAGGTCGGGATAATCTGTACCCTCTATTTTCCCATATGACCAGAGGGCATGGGGTTTTTTTGGAACCCACAGATTGCCTGTCTTTACTGGGAACAGGGCTGGATGATGTACTGTTTTGGAGGACAGCATAGTCAGATTTCAGTGGAACTGACATCTGTGCTGCTCTGCATTTTGGGTAGGGAAGAGGTAGATGCCTCTTAAGATACCCTGTATAAAAATCTGTAGTGTAGCTTCTTCCATGTGTCTATGCCTAAAATGTCTACAATAAAGATGTGTTTGTAAAATAAATAGTGGGATGTCTATACACATAATTATACAACTATTAAGAAAAATGTACAGAGAGAGAGGAACATGTCACACAATAACAGGACTTGGGTTTGGCTGTGGTGGCACACACCTGTAGTCGCAGCACTTAGGAGGCTGAGGCAAGAGGATCCGTGCAAGTTCGAGACCAGCCTCCCTACAAAAGTGAGCTCAAAGCCAGCCTGAACTGCATAGCCAGACCTTGTCTCAAAAAAGACAGGAAAAAAAAAAAAAAACAACACAGAACTTCGTGTGGAAAAAACTGAGAATAATTAGTATATGAATATTTAAAAATCTGGAGGAATTTATATAAAAATGTTAATAGTGGTCATTTCTGGGGAATGACAATGATGAATGGTCTTTCACTGATCTATTACATATTTCTTTATTATTTGAATTTTCACAAACACAACGTGTTACCTTTGTAATAAGTAATACATAAAAATAAATTCAGTGAATGAATTGCTTCCAGGGGATCGTTTAGCTTGGAAAAGCTTCAGACTGATCTTGGTAGAGTGCATAAACATGAGCTTTCGCGGCAGACAGCCCTGAGCAGGCCCCATTGCCCCACCCCTCACCTCCCCAAAGAAGGGGGGGGCAGCGGGGCAGGGGGCTGCGGAAAGGGGCTGGGCTGTGTGTGTTGTGCTGTCTGCAGTTCGTCCAGGAGACTGACTTTGAAACGGACTGCGAGAAGGCAGACATATCCTGGACTTGCTAGAGGACAAGGTAAGGGAGTAGAGATTAGGGTTTAGGGTTTTCTGGTAGCCAGACAGTAATTCAAACCTGGAACCCGCAGCCAGGCAGGTAGATGGGTAATTCATATTGCAGCACTTCAGCTAGAGCAGAGGTGACTCGGTGTAGGGTGTAGGCAATAGGGACTACTGGAAAAATGGTAGGCTGTACTGTTTATGGACTGGAGAGCGGGGACTATTGGAGGAGTTTAGAAAAACAGGGACCCCAACGTTGGGTGGGAAAGTGGAAATACTGAAGGGGGCGTGAAGACACTAGTGGATGGAGAAAGGAGCTGGCCTGGGGGGGTGTGTGCATAGGTAACATAGGAGGTTGTGAGGAATGGGAATTGGGAATTTGTGAGGTAAATAGGAAAAGTGATCTGGAGATAGGGAGTAAAGAGGGAGGCAAAAAGGAAACTGGGAGGGGAAGAACAAGGAATTAGAAGCTGAGAGCGGGGGAGGGGCAGACAAACTGGGACTAAGGGAGGCCCCCTAGGGAGACGGAAAGAGGCGGGACCACTTCCGGCCTGGTGGGGAGAGGGCTGTCTCGGAGTTTCCGAAGGTCTTGGAGAGTGGATCTGCTGGCGAACTGTGGGATCGAGAGGTGAGCTGAGGAGTCCCGCTTTAGCTGATAGCCTGCAAAGGGGTCGGCCCGGTCCTCTGGGATCTGGAGAAAACCTGCCACAAAAGGACCGGATTGTACCGGATTTATCCGGCTGGGAAGGGAGGGGAGCTGGCCTCCGGGTTTGGTTGGGCCTAAAATGTAATCAGTAATTCAATGCTGATTTGAGGGGGCGAGGGTTTAATTGGCAAGGGGTGGTACTAAAATGCATTTTCCCCAGTTTGGGAGAGGGCTTATTAGGAAAAAGGGCAGAACCAGGAGGCACCGAGGAGTTGGCTGAGTGAGAGGGGAGGGGCCTGCAGAGACCACTAGACTTTGCGATAATTTGGGAGGGAGGCTTGGTGGGGAGAGGGTGGGACCGAAGGGAACTCTGCAGACCTGTAGAGGAGCGTGTATTGGAGCAGGGTGCTGGACTGAGACTGTTAACATTGCGCATGTTCATCATGTATCACTAGAAAGGGGCGTGTTGAGGACCGTCAGCCAAACAAACCAGTTGCCGAATGCGCATGTGTGTGGTGAACTTCAAAGAAAGGACTTATGCAGGAAAGCAAACGGGGCGGAGATGGGGGCCTACAGTAGACGCGCACGCGCACTATCGACTTGCGGCTGGGGGGGTGTGCACGGGGAAAAGGGGCGGGGTCCTCTGAGCTGCCGCGCTGGCACATCTTCCTGGAGAAAGGGAGGGTGCGGCTGCAGAGAACTAAGACCTAGACGCTTTAGATTTCTGTATCTTAGAACAAAATCGTTGGGGTGGGGGAAGTGCTGGGAACCGAGACTCTGGGGAAGGTGAGAATCAACCTCAGGCAAGGCTGGGGAGAGGACATTCCGTAGGCTCTGCGCTTAACCTAGGCCTTCTTTCCCTCAGGCTCAGTTCTTCCCAGGCTAACCTGAGACATGTCTGACACAAGCGAGAGTGCTGCGGGCTCAGCTTGCTTCCAGGTAAGATCTCTCTCTGCCTTCTCTCCGGGCTGCTTTTTCGCTTCAACCCCTGTTGCTGCTCCATATCTCTTGGCACTTCCCCACCCATCTCATTGCCCTTTTCCATGCATATCGTTGGCTGGACATCTGCCCCTATCACGCACAGAGTAGAGGGAAGAAGGGATGGAGGACAAATGGGAAAGAGGGTGGGAAGGCTCCTTTTCCACCATCCGTGCTTGCTCAAAGGAAAAGGAAGGCCTTGTTCAGCTTGTGGTTATAGCACACTGCAGTTGGAGTGAGTACAGGTCTGAGAAGTGTAGTATTTAATATGGGAACTATTTGCCTAGTTTGGGGTACAGAGATCAGTGAGCTTTCTTGCTTCCTCTTGCAGGCTGATGATTCAGAAAAGGACAGTGGCTCAACGATGCAGACCCTGTTGATAGTGACTGAGAACTTAGAGGTCTCAGAAACACCAAAGGCTTCAAAGGCACCAGAGATCTCAGAGACTGCAAAAGTCTCAAAAGCCTTAGGGGTCTTGAAGACTATGAAGGTCTCAATGGCCCCAAAGGCTCAGGCGGCACCTGCCATCCAATCCTCACCTGCCAAACAGCTGACTGATGCTCAGGTTCTGACAGCTGAAAACAAGAGTCCAGCAGCTGACAACAAGACACAGAATACTGACTTGCGGGCTGTGGCGATGCCTGCCACTGAGACCAAAAAGGTCAGCTGTGTAGCTGATATGAAGGTCAATACAAAGGCTTCAGAGACTGAGGCTACTACCTCTCAGGCTCAGGCAGATGAACCCGAGCATGAGGGTACAGCTGCTCAGGCTAAGGAGAATCAAGATACTCGGCCCAAGGTGAAGGCCAAGAAAGCTCGAAAGGTAAGACCTCTGGAGTCACCATCCATGTTTTTCCACTCCTCTCCTTTCACTTGGTTATTTATTCTATGAACGTTTAGAAAGATTTACTCATCGAGGCATAGGAGACACTTGAGAGTAATATAATTCCTGACTTTAGGGAGCCCATAGACTGGTGGGAAGATGGAAAAGCAACATACACACATACAAACTTAACGTAATACTGTTTCTGTTTACATGGTATCTGCCTATGTGTTAGCCCTTAAGCCAGGCATGTTCACACAGGATATATCATGAAATTTTGAAAGTAAGTCTTACAATCTTTGTTTTATAGAGAAGGATACAGGGTCCCAGGAAGGTGACTTGTCCAGGGTGGTACAAACAGCAAGTGGTAGACACAGAAAGGGATAAAGCTTCAGGTTCCCGATGAACTGGGATATGACACTCTGGAATGGAAATCAGTGAGAAATGAATGCAGTACTCTGCAAGTCCAGTGGCTAGCAGGTCAAGCTGTTCCTATAGGAGTAGGATTACAGGGTACTTCTTTGAACAGAGAGAATGAGAAAGAAGGATCAGCTGCTTCACCCAGTAATGCTGAGCTTTGTGTTTGTTGATGCAGGTGAAGCATCTGGAAGGGGAGGAGGATGGCAGCAGTGATCAGAGTCAGACTTCTGGAACCACAGGTGGTCGAAGGGTCTCAAAGGCCCTAATGGCCTCAATGGCCAAAAGAGCTTCACGAGGGCCCATAGCCTTTTGGGCACGAAGGGCTTCAAGGACTCGGTTGGCGGCTTGGGCCCGAAGAGCTTTGCTTTCCCTGAGGTCGCCGAAAGCTCGTAGGGGCAAGGCTCGCCGTAGAGCTGCCAAACTCCAGTCATCCCAAGAACCTGAAACACCACCACCTCGAGATGTGGCCCTGTTGCAAGGAAGGGTAAGAATACCATCCTTTTTGTCTTTCCTTTTCCACTCTCTTGCCAGCCCTCTTCTCTGCCATCCTCTCAGGTTGTATTTTTTTTTTCATCTTTTTTTCTTGTCCCAGGCAAATGATTTGGTGAAGTATTTGTTGGCTAAAGACAAGACAAAGATTCCCATCAAACGTTCAGGTAGAATCCAGCAACCTTCCCTTTCACTGAGTTCAACCTACATTGTTCACTGTCCCATGTACTAGGGACAATGCTCACTCTTCCAGTCCTACCTTTCTTCTCCCAGAATTCTAACTTGGTAGTGCTAGCATCTCTGTTGATAAGCCCAGAACCTGGTCAAGTCATCTGTGGCATGGTTGATAAAGGGTCTATAGCTTGGGTACGAGGGCTACCTGTTAACTTTTCAGCCCAAGTACTTGCAATACTCTACCCTTACAGACATGCTGAAGGACATCATCAAAGAATACACTGATGTGTACCCTGAAATCATTGAACGAGCAGGCTATTCCTTGGAGAAGGTGAAGGGGAAACCCTGGGGGTTGGGCATACTGGGGAAACCTTGAATGGAACAAGGGTGTACACTGTCCCTTCTGGGGGAATCAAAGAGACCTACTAATAGAGCTCCATCACTGTAGGTGGACGGCAAATAGGCTAGGGAGGGGTACAGACCAGCAGGGGTCACAAAGTAACTAAGTGGTGAAAACAACCAGGACTCAAGCCACCTAACTTAGTCTTGGTTTCTGTCTGCTGCTGGATACATCTTTTTATATATTCATATGCTTAGCTTTCTGTCTCCCTAGATTCCCAATAATCTCAAAGATTATGTTGATGACAATAAAATATTTGTTGCATGTTTACTATATGCTGGATATTTAGCCATATTCTTTACATATTTAAGAGTGCTTAGAAAGCTGAATTTCCTGATCTTACATGCTCTTCTACTCATCCACAGGTATTTGGGATTCAGCTGAAGGAAATTGATAAGAATGATCACTTATACATTCTTCTCAGCACCTTAGAGCCCACCGATGCAGGCATACTGGGAACGTAAGCTGGAAGAAGGCTAGGGTGGGAGAGGGACTTACTGCTTTCATCCATGATACCACCTGTTAGCAGGATGTTACCAACATCTTGTTATAGAGTTAGGAGAGAGGGCCTGAAAGGCTCTGTCCCAGGTCTCCCATGTGATTGGCAACCTGCATACAGTAATGGTGCCTGATTATGATTGACTGAGGGTGCAAGACCTTGGGATAAGGCATTCTTGCTGTCAGATTTGCTGTATATCCTGAACCTTCCCTGGAAAACAGGTCTGTTGTTAAGTCTTTCTTCCTACGTAGTCCTGCCATTGGTAGGTTGGTTCTCAAGGAAGGCTTCCTCTTATAATTGGATCATGACTGGAGGACTCCCTATAATAGTTTCAGGGTTGTTTGCTCTGAGAAAGAACTAACATCTACTGGGTGTGTTGTACCACACTGACAGGCATTGTTCCATCTTCTTGGCAATCTAGGGATACAATAGGGTGTGATGTTTTTCTACTTACTGATAAGATTTTGGTTGATGGTGTTTATGTACCTTGTCTAGGGTCACGTAGAGCTGGAAGCATAGACTGGGTTGAATTCTCTCCTTTGTTAATTATCTGGGAGATGCTAGCTGAGTGAGCTGCCTGGTGTGTCTTGAAGATTGGCTCCTCAGCAAACTTTCTGTCCTATTATTTCATTAGGACCAAGGACTCACCCAAGCTGGGTCTCCTCATGGTGCTTCTTAGTATAATCTTCATGAACGGAAATAGGTCCAGTGAGGGTGAGTGGCTGGGTGTGCACCCACATGGGTAGCTGTGATCTGAATTCCACATGTTCATTTTCTACCCCTGTCTCCTCTTGCCTCCCCCTGCAGCTGTCATCTGGGAGGTGCTGCGCAAGTTGGGGCTGCGCCCTGGGTATGATTGGGCTCTCTCAGCGCTTGTTGCCCTTTGGCAAAAGAGGACAGTCCCAGGATTGGATCAACCTGGTGGTCTGGTGGAGCAGGCGGGCGTGCTGGGCTGGGTAGAGGTCCCAGAGTTCTGACCTGGGTGGACGGGGAAATGGTCCTGAACTCTGCTCCTCTTCTCATTGTCTTGTGAGCTTCTGTGGAGCATCCCCCTTTGCTGAAACCTCTTTTCCATCTTGGAAGTATTTTTGCTGGATCTGGAAAGTGCCACAGCTCTAATTGTATTTGGTTTTTTTCTCTCTTCTCAGAATACATCACTCACTCTTTGGAGATGTGAAGAAGCTCATTACTGATGAGTTTGTGAAACAGAAGTAAGTGTTCTTGGTGTATTCCATGCATTTTCTTAATCTCAGAACTGAATAATAAAGACATGGTACATGGATACTTCTGTGCATACGTACATATGTATGTATATATTTGCGCATCTATGCAGTGCTATGTCATTTCTGAGTGTAGCGACACAGAGGCTACATGTTTACTGATATCTTACATGGACTCTCACATGCATTTTCAGAATAACTAAGCAAGAGGAATTATCACCACTAGCCATGTACATATGTAGAAACTGAGGCTCAGAAAGGTGAAATTATTTGCTCTTGCTTATGCAGATTCAATGACTTGGTTCCTTTTACTATGCTTTGCTTTTTTATCCCCCATGGTACTGTGGATCAAACTCAGGACCTTGTGCTTGCCAGGCAGGTGTTTATGGTGCTGAACTATATCCCCAGCCCAGTATGCTTTTAAATAGGACTTTGTAGAAATCAATTTCCATCAAACAAAAACCTTAGAATGGTAGCTCCATACAATCATGTTAGCAACTTGACTTGTACATCTGATTTCATTTCCATAATTATTCTGCAGAATGTTATCTAATGTGCCTTTTACAGTTGAGGAACCTGGGGTTTGAGATGTTTGAGCCTCACCCACTGCTGGTAAATGGCTCATTTTGGCCTTGAGTCCAGGCCCCTTGCCTTTCTGTTCATCATGGAGAAAGTATCAAGCACCTCAATGACAGGCACGCACAGAAACACACACATCATAGAAAATGCACTACACACCACATACAGTCAGCAGTGTATATAGAACATCTGCCCCTGGTTGATTATTTTTCCTTTATTGTGTTTCACTTTCTATAGGAGTTCTAGCTTAAAGCTTTGCCCACCCTCCCTGGGAACATTTGCCATGGGGCCTGAACAATGGCTCCTCTGTTTACAACACATCCAACAGGAATCCAGGGCCATTGTGCAGAGGGGCACAAAACTTGTGACTTTCCTTTGAGCAAATGTCCTACACGTTTACTCCATACACTTCCATATATTTTCTGAATAGTACCAGTGGTACCAAAGCTCAGTAATGGTGAATAAGCCATAGCATTTAGTGGGGATGTGAACATTTTGAGTCTGTCCTATGTATTCATCTGTGATCTGTTGGTAGTGTGAGAAGTAGACTTTGAATTTCTATTTTCAAGGTACCTGGACTATGCTAGAGTCCCCAACAGCAATCCCCCTGAATATGAGTTCTTCTGGGGCTTACGTTCTTACTATGAGACCAGCAAGATGAAAGTTCTCAAGTTTGCCTGCAAGGTAATTGGAGAGCTGCTTGAGCTTAGAATATTAAGAGTATAGGGTGTCCCAGTCTGGATCAGATTGTGTACAGAGCAGCCTGCAGTTCATATTTGAACATTCTGAAGCTTCTATTAGTGCCAAATGCTGTGATAGGCATTTTGTCTGGACCATGTAGTCTTTACAACTCATATGACCATGCTTTATTGCATATGAGAAAACAGGCCCATGGTAGATGACATGTTCAAATCATGTAGCTAGTAAAGTGTCAGTACAGAGGTGGAACATTGGGTATAGAATTACTTTTATTACATTATTATTATTATTATTATTATTATTATCATTATTATATACAGCATGTAGCATGGTGCTTGGCATATGGGAGGTACTTAATCCTATGATTATAATCCTTCTAGTGGTTATTTCCATTTCAGGTACAAAAGAAGGATCCCAAGGAATGGGCAGCTCAGTACCGAGAGGCAATGGAGGCAGATCTGAAGGCTGCAGCTGAGGCTGCCGCTGAAGCCAAGGCGAGAGCCAAGATCCGAGCACGAATGGGCATTGGGCTTGGAGCTGAGAATGCTGCTGGGCCCTGCAACTGGGATGAAGCTGATATTGGACCCTGGGCCAAAGCCCGGATCCACGCGGGAGCTGAAGATAAAGCTAAAGTCCAAGAGAGTGGTAGTGCTAGTGCCAGTGCCAGTGCCAGTACTGGTACCAGTGCTGGTGCTAGTGGCAGTGGGGGCTTCAGTGCCAGTACCAGCTTGACTGCCACGCTAACATTTGGGCTTTTTGCTGGCCTTGGCGGAGCTGGGGCCAGCACCAGTGGCAGCTCTGGTGCCTGTGGTTTCTCATACAAATGAGATTTCAGGTATCTGCCATGGTTTCAGTGGAGGCAGTGGGAGTTCATGGGGATGGGTTGAAAAGCTGAAACCCAGGGTTAGAAAATGATAAGGAGAATATACAAAGACACTGCTTTTGGCATTTATTTCTTCCTGTTTGGTGGCTATCAATTGACTTTTTGATTTTTTTTTAAATTTATGTTTTCAAATATCCTTAATTCTAGCATTCTCTTCAAACTAGGGTGCACCCTCAGAAACCTACTCAAAACAGCACTCTAGGCAGCCACTGTCAATCAACTGAAGTTGACACTGCATTAAATCTATTTGCTGTTTCTGAGTTTATTGCATTTTTGGGGGGTGGTCTCTGACATCTTAAAAGCAAGTTGAAAGTGTCCATCTCGGTCTATGTTCAGTTTGTGGTGATGTATTCCTGGGAACAAGATTAGCACATCTCTAAGAAGTTGGACCCCATCTCTACCCCATAGAATGGATAGGATTTCTGTAGCGTGAAGTCTTGGGGATTGGAGGCAACAAGGACACTTTTTAAAGATGACTGAAGTGAACAAGTCTGAAAGGAAGAGATTGCACGTCATGTATAGACTTCTTTCAAGAAGTCTGGATGAAATAGAAGAAATAAGTAAAGAAAGATGTAGGGATGAGTGTCTTTCTGGATAAAGGAGCGCAACATAGGCTAGAAGCTAGTCAAGAGGGGCTAGTTAAACACTGACTCATGCATCCCAGTCTCTGAGGGAGTGAGAGGGGATGGTTTGTAGGCCTGGGAGGACAGATGTCTAGACAGGAGTTAGAGAAAAGAAAATGGAAGGATGTGGAGCAGGCAGGAGGCTCCAGTATAGGATGTATATCCTGATTTGGGGAGAACATGGCACAGTGCTAGTAATCCAGTTATAGGAACCAAGAAGATGAGTACATGGAGGGGTATTGAGAAAACAGTTGGAGGAGGGATTAGTCAGACAGCAGTATCTTTGTGTTTGGGACAGAAAAGAGGCTTTCTGATCTGGTTAAGTTCATGGGGTGATTGGTTGAAAGGGACAGGTTATGGTTTGGAGAGATAGGTATTGGATTATTCATGTGGACAGTCAGGCCACCAGGATGGTGGAAGGAATTGGACAAGAGGAAAGTACTATGAGGTATAAAAGTCCTGTCCAATGGTTGAAGGTGTTATTTTCCAAGCTATACCACCCACTAAGGGACAGAGCACTTAGGCTGTTAGGACTCCACCTTGTATTGGCAGGTACAGTGTGGACCATTCTTACAAGTCCACACCATGGCTAAACCCCTATAGTTTCCAGCTCTGAATCACTGAGCCAATCACATGAGCAACCTGCATTTTACTGCAGAGGTGGTCTTCACTGAAACCAAGTTCTTCCATAGAGGGCCTGGCTTTGGTTTTATCAGGAGGCAGACTAGTACACAGGATGAGTAGACAAGGCAGCTTTGGAATTCTAAAAAGGACTTGGAGAGTACCATGCAAAAGCCTCCCTTAGGTTTCCAGGTAGTGTCAGAAAATTTAGGGAGATAAGGTATGTTATGGGATAAAAGGTAATAGAGGAATGGTGAGGAACTCAGAAACAGAATCTAATAAAAATTAGGTTTAAATTATTTGATAAATTTGATTCAATCATCTTGAAGTACTCTGTCTTTCCCACTGATGTCCCCTCCAAGGGCTGCTAGGCTAACTGGGCTTCTTCCCACAAAGCCAAGAATTTGACAGACCAAGGCGTGGGGTTCTTCTTTTCACTTCTAAGTTGATAAGTTGAACCTTGTAAGCACATAGGACAAGAAGGAAAACAAAAACTCTGATCCCTGGTAAGTGGGAAAGTGAGTGAAGAGTAGCAGGTGACAGCTTGTGGTTCTTCGTTTTGCCACCTTCGTCAGTTTGGACACTATTGGTGTAATGAATGGACTCATAATTTCAAGTCTTTCTTTTAGTTTGTCAGTAATTAAATCCTATATCTAGATTGTGCCATATATCTCCCCCTTGTTTAGGGGTAGGCAGATCCCTTTGCAATTTCTTTATCACCCTAGTAGAAGCTTTTAGACATTTTTGTCTTCTGTACACCTCCAGTGAAATTAGACTTCCACAAGTACAGGATATAGTTAAAAGCTGTGTGAATTTATGCTTTATACATAAAAAATAATTATGAAGGTTTTAAAATTAAGTACAGGGTTAATAATGACTAAATAAAATGCTTTAAAGGTTAAATGTGAAGGTAAATCCATATCGAACCCATACATAACATGTATCCCTTTTACTATTGGAATTTGTTTGGTGACTTATTGGGATACCTTGAAAAAGAAGACAGAATTCAACAGGCTAGCTTATCATGGGTCGTCTGGGTGACATGGAACACAGATATTCTCACAGTCCATCTTGAGAGTTCTGTTCACTTCTCAACACGAGTGTAGCCAAAGCAATTAGTCTGCGTTCCACAAGATGTGTGCTATTTTACAGCACTATTTTTTTTTTCTATTACAGCCAGCTCAGCCTGCCCTGGGGGTGGGGCTGGCACAGCACGTGGTGCTGGAGATCAAACCGAAGTCCCTGCAGTTGTCTAAGCTTTCCTAAGCAGGTGCTTTAGACCACTGAACCATCTGGCTAGCCCCCAGCAATATTGTTATTGCTATCAGTTTTGTAGTCTCATTTCTTTGACCATGTGACATCAATTATTTATCAGTACACCTGATAGGCTTCGTTCTGGATAAAAATGTCAGTCAGATGCATAGCCCCTTGAAGGATATCCCTTCCTTAATTACTGTCAGGGTCAAAACTGAGTGAGGCTATAACCTTCAGGTCCCCTTCTAGATTATTGTTATCACTGTGTTATCAACTCCAGTCCAGAGCTTCTTTTCTCCTTCAGGACTAATTATCAGGAATTCTTCCTAAGCTCCAAGAAGGAGTGAGACTGGGCAAGCAGTGTAGTAGGAGAGCTGTGACAGGAAGGGAGTCTCCAGTAACAGCCCTAGGACCTTCTCTGCTCTATTATGATACGGAGTTGTCTGCCTGCCAACTTCTTGGGTGTTATGCTCACTTGTGGTCCCATGCTTACGCACTTGGGCTTTTACTGAGACCAAATAATTTAACTTTGTTGAATTAATTACTGGGTTCCAAGAATTGCTTCTGAAACAGAAAGTGGTTACCATGCAGAGAGCATGGCTCTTGCTCCAAAATACTAGAAGGTTTTGTTTTGAGTTGACAGTTGGCAGAGGCTCTGTACTACTCTCAGTCTTTGAGACACCCACTTAATTCAGACATGTACATGTACATGTTCATTCCACCAATGTGTACTAGTAACTAGTATTTATGGGCCTGTGGGAGGTGCAGGGTGTTCTTGTTCTGAACATGGCCTGTCCAGAGGGAAACAATGGCAGCACTGAGAAGAACCACAAAGGCCTATGGGAACCCAAGAGAACAAAGAATCTGTGCTCTTGTGAATAGATCTATTATGAATCTGGGGTAGGGCATGCTAGTAACATCTACATAAGTGCACACGAGCAAACAGCTATGTCTACAAATACAGGCATTTTGTGTGCACATTTAAAGATAGTTCTGAGTCAGTTGTGAGAGCTCTGGCGGAAAGAGTTACTGCTTGTGCAGTTGGAAATTTGAGTTAACCCTTACTCTTCATTCTCTTACACAGTACCTCTATGCTATTGGGTGTATCCATAACCCACTCTAGCCTTATAGCCTACCAGTAAAATGTGAGCCACACTGATCTCAGCATCGATTTAGATGATTGGTGAGGAGCACCAAGACTGTTCTCTGGAGCCAGGTGTGGTGGCGCACCCCTGTAATTCCAGCACTTGGGAGGCTGACGCAGGAGGATGGAGACCAGCCTGGACTAGAAAAGTGAGCTCATGGCCAGCCTGAACTGCATAGTGAGACCCCATCTCAAAAAAAAAAGACCATTCTCTGGTACACAGTAGATGTTCTACGAGTTAGAACTGTGGTGACTGATAACAGTAGTCCTGCAGCACCATGCCCTTGATTGTAAAGCTTCAGGCCTGGCATATGTGCACATATATGCTTGTTTCTATGTGTGGGAGGCACATACATGGAGATGGCTATATACCTCATCAGGCTCTGAGCTTGCGGGCAGTACCAGGGCCAGCTCCAGCCAAGAAGCTCTGGAGTCCAAATGGTGTCATCAGGGTTGATTGATTTGGTGGCCTCTGCTCTGCGGTGCGAATGAGATCAGAGCTTACCTTGACAGGAGGATGCTAGTCTCGAGGTAACAGAAGGGAGCTTTGAAGACTAAACTTCCTGAGGCACTAAACTTCCTGAGGCAACACTGCTTGGCAGAGAGACTTGAGACCAGGTAGGAAAGCCTAGCCCACCCTGGTACTGTCTTATACAAACTGAGATCTGGAGCCATCTTCTGTTCCTCTCTGGACCCAATCTCTAAACTAGTAATGGCAGTCAATACCTGTACCCATATAGCCATTGTAAAGATTAAATGAGGTTAAACATGTAGTTGCAATGACACCATGACTGTGTGTACGTATACGTATCCAACCTGTGACAGTAACAATACTGTGAACGTCTCTTTTGCACTTTATTTTCCACTTGTCTCACCCCATGATTCCCTCAGCAACTAATATCTGTGCTATCAAGCCCAGTCATAGCACCAGGTGCTAGGAAAAAGTATCCCTTCATAGATCCAGCACCCAGAATGTACAGATCACTATGGCCGCGTGGAAGAGACTTGTGTCCTGATATAGGCAAAGACAATCAGAATTAGGAGAGATAGAACCTGCCAAAGAGGTGGAAGGGGGAAAAGAGAGGGGGAGGAGGAGAAGGAGATGAGGAAGGATTTTTGGACCAGATCTTCAAGCAGGAGCTCAGATTTGGAAAAGAGTAGAGAAGTCAAAAAGATGGTGGGCAGAGTGGATACAAATGTTGACAGGGTGATTCCTGTGATATGGGTAGGGAATGAGGGGAATAGCACTTGTTCAGAAGAGGGATTAAGGGTAGGATTTTCAAGGCAGCTTCAGCAAGGTGGGCATAGGCAGAGCAGTGTTTGGACAATGAATAGAGGTTTACCAAGCAGGGGCACATGTCACTGTAATGGAACTGCAGAAGAAAGACAACTTGGGCTGATCTAGAAGTCCAAGATGAAGAAATCAACTGCCATGTGGAAGCAATTCAATGGTCTTCTCAAGACTGAGTGACTGGCAGTGTGGAACCACAAGGGCAAATAGTATCTGCCTGTACCCATCACTGGGAAATTCCTATTCGGCCTACATCTCTATATCATTAAAATGCTTATAATGGGGGGCTGGGGAGATAGCTCCGAGGCACAAGTGCCTGCTGGGCAAGTGCAAGGTCGTGAGTTCGAGCCCTGGTCCCACAAAAAAAAAAATGCTTATAATGGGCCTGGCAGGATGGGTCAGTGGTCTAAAGTGCCTGCTTGGGAAAGCTTGGGCGGCTTCAGGGACTGCGGTTCGACCCCCAGCACCACATGCTGCACCGGCCCTGCCCTCGGGGCGGGCTGAGCCAGCCATAAAAATGAGTGAATAAACAAACTAAGGTTCTGAAACAAGAAAAAATAAATAAATAAATAATTTTTTTAAAAAGTAAAATACTTATAATATTCCAATTGAGTATGCATCTCTTTGCTAATATGATTCACAGTAATATAAAGAATGAATGCAATAGAAAAAAGCATAAGTAAATGTGTATGTAGAACAGTGGTTCTCAACATTTCTAATGCCGTGACTCCACAATACAGGTCCTCATGTTGCCGTAAACTCAAACCAAAGTAAACTCAAACCAAAAAATAATTTTGGTGGCTACTTCAAAACTGAAATTTTGCTACAGTTATGATTTGGAATAAAATGTGTATTTTCTTTTTTTTTTTTTGCGGGACCGGGGTTTGAACTCATGACCTTGCACTTGCTGGGCAGGCACTTGTGCCATGGAGCTATGTCCCCGGCCCCAAAATGTGTATTTTCTGATGGCTTTAGGCGACGCTGTGTTTTGGTTGTTTGACCCCCGCTGGGGTCATGACTCACAGGTTGAGAACCACTGAGAATGAAGTGTGAGTAAATGAATGAATCAATGAATATAAAAGTATGAATGAAAAGAATGCCAGAGTGAGTCAATGGATCACTGCTAATTGGCCTGAGAGTGTAAGAGACCAAGGTGATCAAAGCCTGGTTTGCCATGGAGTATAAAAATGAGACAATACAAAAGAATATAGAAATGATGGAAAAACAGGAATCACAAGCTGTTTTGTAGGGGGCAAGCTGAGATCCGTGGGGCAGAGAGGCATCCTGGTTACCAGGTTTGGGTCAAGTGTAACGCAACAGAATAAAGAAAGGAAAATTGCTCAATCAGAATCAAAAACTGTGCCTCTGGGAAACAAAATCCTGGAACTCACTCTTCTGGAGCCCTATTTAGTAGGTTAAGGTGGAGCCTGGCAATCTGCATCTCTACCCAGGGTCAGTACACCTGAAAGTCCAGCCAGTCCAGAGAACCACTAAGCCAACTAACACATCTCATCAGAGAGGTGGTGGGGAGGAAGAGGAAAATCCTTCATTTCACGTGGCCATTCATACAGAGCTTTTTTGCATTGGAAGTCCTGGCTTCCTGGCTGGTTTGAACCTGCTGACCCTGAGAGACAACTGGAAAGGAATGGACATGCATTCTGGGTTCAAATTCCAGCTTTGACAATTTTCTCCTAACATTAATCTGCTTCTCTTTCCTCATTTGTAAAATGTAACAGTTCCCATCAAGGGCCAGGGAGTCTTTTGAGAATCTGAAAGCCCTCCACCTTCCAAATTGCTTGGTCCAAAGAATGAAAATTAGGTGATGACAGTCAGAGTTATTGTTAGTCAACATTCACAAGATTGAGACATACTTGTAAATACTTTGCGTGAATATTCTTTTTTTATTTAATATTTTTATTGTTTAAATTTAACAATGGTTATATTACATATTTTCATCATCAGATCAGTTTAGATTAGTATATATAGGTATATAAGATTGATGAAACAATTAAACATTAACCCTTCTAAATTGACATTACTTTTTTTTTTCAATCCCAGCACACAAAGTCTCTGAATTAGTAGTTGTTACCAAGCCTGTCCTAAAGAAGAAGAGATTGAGGCCCAAAGAGAGGCAACAATATGTCCAGGGATGTGGATGAATCAGGAGCAGGGACTTGTGGGCACAGTTTATCTAAGTCATTATATCCATAGGCTATAAATGTCAGCTCGCTCCCCCTTGTCTTTAAAGGGTAAAACAGAGGATAGAGGATATTCAAAACAAAGCAGTCTAAAAGGAAGGAAGCCCAGGGAATGCATGTGAGCAGGCACGTCAGAGAGTATGGTGGCTCAGTTCGCTGCTAAGCTTCCTGACAGCTGTAGCAGGAAGGAGGGAGACACAATTCCCAAGTCTCCAC
>PVJA010028241.1:0-22464 GCA_004027025.1 Myocastor coypus | reverse complement strand
CAAAAGTATTAGTCATACATCAAGGTCTAATTGGTAAGGAAACTAACCTTATTTTTCCTACTTTGAAATTAAGGACAAATTAATAATTTCAGTATTCTTTTTAGAGCACTGAGACCCAGATCACTTGAGCAATTTCTCCAAACTCACACAGAAATATCTAGAGGAACCAAAAACCTATGCTTAGATCAGCTCATGCATCCCTTTCCCTGTCAGAACTCTAATAGCTGATTTCATTCAAAGTAACAAAACTACAAAATAAGGTCTTTTTTAAAAGCTTATTATTCCTTGCACTAATTAGAAAGAAAAACAAAAACTCTACTTTTTCTTTCCAGATTAGCAAGTTCTCTAGCCCACAGTAGTGTAAAAATGACTTTTGGAGTCGGGAGATAAAGCCGAGTGGCATAGAGTCTGCCTGGCAAGCACAAGATCCTAAGTTCAATTCCTGGTACAAAAAAAGAGAATCACTTTGGGGTCAGTGTAATCTAACAGGATCTCTCTTTCTATAGCCCGGTTATCACCTCTTTTACATGTGGCTGTTGAAGCAAATTAAGTATCAATCATGGAAAGTCTGTGTAAAAATGATCAGATAGATAAGTACCGTGCTTAAACCAATGCGGCTTCGGGGGTAAATGGGACTTAAACTCCTGCTTCGACAACGACTTAGGGAACGCACCGAATTCCACTAAAAGGGAAAATATAGACAGAAAAAGTTAAAAGCGTGTCCAAAGGCTGAATGGCTTGACACAACATACACATGCCACCTAACACCAGGGCCCACTGGCAGGATTTCACTTTCCCATGGCTGATCCTCAGCATGAGCTACACTCCTTTCAGATCCTAAAGCTGCCCAATATGGGGCAATAGCCTCTCAAATAAAACACCACTATAATGAACTTGTGGACGTTCACTTTCATGAATGTGTCTATGATTGATCTATTAGAAATCTAACACATGAGTGGCAAGGGTTATAGAGTGTAAGCTCCACACAGGCAGAGATCTGCATCTGTTTTATTCATTGTCAAATCCGCTAGCACCTAAATACTTGGGTCATAAATAACTACTGAATAAATATCACCAAATCAAATGAATAAAGTACAACTGCTCCCCATCCATTCTTCAGTTAAATGAGAAAACTATATACCAAATTGTGTATCTCACATATGTACTCGTCTTACTATGTGTCAATAAAAACTCAGTAAAGCTATCTTTAAAAAGAAAGAAAATTATATTCACTATAATGAACTTTTACAAGTAAAATCCCTCTTGAACGATTCCTTTCATTCAATATTTTTCTTTTCCACATTTTTCCTTTTAGGGTGCTTTCCTCTTGTTTCGGGGCTTTAAGCTCCAGAAGATGGTGATATGCTTGCTGAGGTAGAAGAAGAAAGCTAAACAGCAATTCCTATCTGATGGACAGTGGAACAGCAGTGGTTATTTCTGTCCCTTCTATACTGCACTGCAGGTAAGAGGTTCTCAGTAACCAGTGATAGTTGCAGAGCAAAGAATCACTCTATAGTGATTTTATGAAATCACTATAGAGTGTATGTAGTCAACAAATCAAAGGAACCCAATTTCAGTGGGCTCAACTTTCTTAAGACAAAACATTTTATGGAGATAATATTCATTGCAATGGACCGTTTAAGCTAGAAAAATTTATTTCTTAAATTCTTTTTAAAAACTGTCAGGACAGGCAAGATAGCTCAGTGGACTAAGTGCCTGCTTAGGCAAGCACAGGGACTGGGGTTCGATTCCCCAGCAACACATGCTGTGCCAGCACCACCCCTGGGCACACTGAACCGGCCATAGAGACCCAGTGTGCATACCTATACCCCAGCACTGGGTAAGTTGAAAAAACAGAAGGATCACTACGAGTCCAACCAATGTAGTGAGATCCTGTACCAAATACAATCAATCAAACTACTCCCTTCTCTACTCTGATATCATGTGGAACTTCCCAAAGAGCATAGGAACCCAGACCACTCAGACAGTGGCTTGGCTTTGGACTACAGAGCTTACCTTCAGAATCTATTCTTTCTGGGGAAGGCAAAAGTAAATGTTATATTAATGAACTATGCAGATTATCTAAGTACTTGGACCACCAGTTCCAGCACACAATTCCCACTACGGCATGCATCCATCTGTACATTTACATACTTAAAATCTCATTTGGAAGATTTCCAATTATTTGACATGCTCCAAACCTTCCATAATCAGAGTATGTAAGAAGCAACCTCCCCAGAACTGATTGGCTCCTCACTCCAGGCCAGCTCTGCCTCCTTCTTCCCCATCCCTCCTCTCCCTCCATATCATACAAAGGAGAGAAAAGCAGAGTGCAGTCAGCTTCCCAACATTGAGAATGATCCATTAAAACTGGCAGATAGTTTTCTAAACGTTAACTGATCATATTGAAACACTCAGGATTATGGAAAGCCTCCCAGAAGATGTGTTCAGAGAGCTTTGTGCTCACAGTATCATAATCTGTCTAAGGTGGAGGAGGTAACTATGACTAGGTTTAACAAATACAGCAACAACAAAGTAACTGCCACTTAATTGTGAGGAATTAATGGAAGAACCAAGGAAAAGAAGCTGTCCTTGCCCAAGCCATCTCTCCCTTCTCCTTTGTATGATATCTTATCAAGCAAATCTTTATCGACTTCTTTTATAGAATGTTTGGGTTTATAAATGTTCTCGAACTTGTGAATCAGACACTGGGGATGAATTGTCACTATGCAAGGCCACCGTACAAAAGCCCCTCTCTTGGTGACAGCTTCTCCCTTCATAATGACACAGTCGTTCTCCATGAGAGCAGGCCACACATGATAAAAGACCAAGGGAGCCGTGAAATCCGAATCATAGCTGCGGCGGTACCTGTGGTAGATGCACAGAAGAAAAGCAAAAGAAGTTAAGCAATCAGGTAGCATAACTTGGAGGCACCTCAGTGTAAAGTGTCATCTTTTTTTTTTTTTTTTTTTTTTTATTTCGGAACCTTTGTTTATTCATTCATTTTTATGGCCTGCTCAGCCCACCCCGAAGGCAGGGCTGGCGCAGCATGTGGTGCCGGGGATCGAACTGCGGTCCCTGAAGCCGCCCAAGCTTTCCCAAACAGGCGCTTTAGACCACTGAGCCATCCCACCGGGCCCCAAAAGTGTCATCTTTTATGTTTAAATCTAGATAAACGTGGATTCAGACTCTGTCGTTAACGAGATGGTGGTGTTTCTTAAAATCAGAACCAGTGATATCTGGGACCAAGCACTGACTCACGGACACCAATGCGTGCCAACTAATCTTGTTTCTTGCCTTCTCAGGACTACAACAGTTCTAATTCAGAGATATGCTAACAACATAGACTCCAGAAGTCCCTTTAGACTTCTTATAAGATTTTTCTTGCTGTCTCTGTGGGAAAACATGGAAGAATCATAGGTAGGCTAAGGAGGGTAAGTCTGTGGATTAGAAGCATGTTTGATGATCGTATCTGAGGAGAAATAATAGACTTTAATGGGATTGCGAAGAACCTGGTGAACATCTCAGGGCTCCCTTTCAATCCTATATGTAAAAATGCTTTACATTAAAAAAAAATGCTCGTGCCGGGCGTGGTGGTGCACGCCTGTAATCCCAGCACTCGGGAGGCTGAGGCAGGAGGATCGGTGTGAGTTCGAGACCAGCCTGGGCTACAAAAGTGAGCTCAAGGCCAGCCTCAACTGCATAGTGAGACCCTGTCTCAAAAAGACAAAAAAAAGGGCCGGGCGTGGTGGCGCACGCCTGTAATCCCAGCACTCGGGAGGCTGAGGCAGGAGGATTGGTGTGAGTTCGAGACCAGCCTGGGCTACAAAAGTGAGCTCAGGACCAGCCTCAACTGCATAGCGAGACCCTGTCTCAAAAAGACAATAAATAAATAAATAAATAAATAAATAAAAATGCTCAAAGATGAGGGTGTGAATAGGAAAAATAAGTGTAAGTATCAATATAATAAAACAGGCTAGAAATGCCTGGATAGAATCAGGTCAGATACATTATAGTCTAAAAAGCATCTAACTGCACAAACAGGAAATATATAGCTTAGTCATGGGATAACTGAAGATACAATAGAATGTTTCAGTTATACTTAAAATGAGTCAATAATATTTTAAGGGTAAAAAAGAAAGTAAAAACAACTGTAAACCAGCTAAACCAATAGACAGGGGCTAAGAACTGAAAGGGTCTTAGTCCATCTCGATTGGTCAGTTGAAACTACAGTGGACACTTTGGCTCAAAACAACAATCAACAGAGTATGAAGCACAAGCCAAGAAAATAGATCTGTTTCTAAAAAGTCCCTAACCCGCTCCATCTGAGAAAAGTCAAAGCCATGTGGCCAAAGGAGGAGGAGCTGCTTATCGTATGAAATGGTTTCTCAATGTGTGAAAGGCTGGCAGGTGGCAAAGGATTCCACTTCTTTGGTGAAGTTCCAGAAATGTAGCAATCCCTTCCACAGATTTTGGTTATAGGAACCCCCAAAGGACAACAAAATCTACAGAAGCTCAAATCCCTTATTAAAATAACACTGTAATCGTAATTGCATTGTACTTATAATTATATAACCTACACAATCCTCCTATGTACTTTAAGCCATCTCTAGATTACTTATAATATCTAATGAAAGGTAAATGTCATGTAAACAGTTGTTACACTGGATTGTTTAGAGAACAAAAACGACAATAGTGTTTGAACATTCACTACTACAGAAGCAAAGTTTTCCCTAAACATTTTCAACCTCTAGTTGATTAAATCTCCTTATGGGAAACCAGTGATACAAAGGGTTGACTGTTGAATCAAATCATCATTTCTAGAAATTCCAATTTCTCCTGTACATCCAAAGGTACAAAAAAAGACAGCATTTTCCCCACTGGTTAAAGGCATGGATATACTCAGGAGGTCCCACAGAGGTCTGTGAGATGTACAAATTCCACGAATCACTTGGAAGAGCATTTCCAAGTAGTCCCCTCTACCCTGCCAAGGGGAAAGAAGCCAGGGAAGATGGATGATGATAATATGCTCCAGAGGAGAATAACAAAAGAGCCAACGGCAGGGCAATGTTCTAATTTGCACTCTCCTGTGAGAAGATGCATTTTGTGATCGGTGACCTGAAAGAAACTAGAAAGAGATCAATGATATGCTATAAGGTAACCAGAAAGCCCATTACTCTTGTAATCTGCTGATGTGAAAGAAAAGAGTATGGTCTCCTCCCTCAACGAACTTGCCAGAACACTGGGCAGCCATGAGCCCATAACTCAAAACCCACAGCTAATTCTTCTCAGCACTCGCTGCATGTGAAGCAGCGTCCTGTGCGCTTTATCTGAGTTCTCTCACTAACCTCATAACGCCCTAGGAAGAAAGCACTATTGTTTTCTCCATTTGACAGAGAAGAAATGAAGGAGCAGAACAATGAAAACCTGTACCCAGGGTCACATAACTAATAGGTGGTGGGATGGGATATCAACCTAAGCAGCCTCACGTAGAGCTGGCATACCTAACCATTAATTTGATCTCTTTCTGGATAATTCCTGCTACAGCTAAGACTTCATATAATTTCAATTAATGTTTTAATTTCATTTTCCCGGAATCATCAGAACATTTACCAGGCAAAACTAAGTAGAAACCAAATGATCCTAGACAAGAACCCAGGGCACTCATTACCAAACATCAGTGTCCGTTAGGCAGACCTGGGCACGGGTAAGTTGCAACCTCCTGAGGTCTACCCTGGGCCTGCTGGATGGAATACTGGGTGTGGGACAAGGCCTGCATTCTTGATGAGTACCTTCAGTGATTCTGATGCAGGTGATCCACATACATGGAGAAGCCTGGCCAAAATCATGTAACTAAATAGTAAAACACAGCTGTGTTTATAAGGCACCTTGCTTGCAAACTGTTCCACACAGGCTCCAGGTACTCATTAGTTCTCCCTAGCAGTCAATGTGTCCAGTAGAGGAGAGTAGGCCCAGGAGGGGGGCCTGCCCAGGAACAGAGGAAAGCACATGGCCTATCCTGGGAAACAAGTTGTGGCTGCGGCTGGTGCCCACCCAGAGTTCCTCCCCCTAAAGCAGTCGTTCTTAACCTGTGGGTGGTGACCACTGCGGGGGTCAAGTGACCAAAACACAGGAGTCGCCTAAAGCCATTCTGAATCATAACTGTAGCAAAATTACAGTTTTGAAGTAGACACCAAAATTATTTTTTGGTTTGGGGTCACCACAACATGAGGAACTATACTGCGGGGTCATGGCATTAGAAAGGTTGAGAACCACTGCCCTAAAGCATTTCCAGGAAACAGAGACAACATAATTCATGAGGAAGCCCTTGGCTTCCCAAAGCCCATGCTCTTAAACAGAGACAACATAATTTGTGAGGAAGCCCTTTGTTTCTGTTTCTGAGCCTCTTACTTGCAATCACTAAAAATTTCTCCATCAGCCCCAAAGGCAATATCAAGGGGAGGTTCCAAAGACTGCATTGCAAAGGCAATACAGCACATCTCCTGGATGAAGTCACTGAGGAGGCAGAAGTCAACTTCAGGAGGGAATGAGATCTTGGGGTTGACATTCATGGCACGGATCACATCCTGCAAAATCAAAGATGGTATTAACTCATTGCCAACTTATAACAAGAAACCTGACAGCCTGCGATTCTAATGTCCTTATTATTGATGGGAAGCAGAAAAAGTGCATGGAATGAAAACAAGCATGGTCAGGACTGAGGAAGTAACTTGGCAGTCTAAGCACCTGCCTGTCAAGTGCAAGGACCCAGGTTAAATCCCCGGTATCACATGCCACGTCGGTCACTGAAACTGGGTGTAGTGGCACATGCCTATAATCTCAGAGCTGGGGAGGCTGAGACATGAGGGTCACTACGAATCTGAGCTGAATAGTGAGACCCTATATGAGAGAGAGAGAGAGAGAGAGAAGACGAGATGAGATGGAAGAGAAGCAAAGCTAGAGCAGTAGTGTATATTCTATAAAGAGGATGTTGTCACTCATTAATGAGAAGGAAAGATGACACAGCACAAAGAACATGCTAATGCCCAACAAAGTCCTGCTAAAAAACTAAGGGGAAAATATCTGTAGCTTTCCTTCATAATTTTCCTTTTTTGTTCCTAATCCCTAACTATTCAAATAGCTTACCTTTAATGAGTGACCACTATGTGCCAAGTCTTGTACTAAGCAAATGGCCTGTTTTCTGTCACTTAATGCTCACTAACTCTATGAGATAACCACTGTTGTGCCCATATAAAGATTTAAAAAAGGAAAGCAGAGAGATCACACAGTGATCAAGTCAGAGTCAGAAGGCAAATCCATACTTATTTCCCAAAGCCCAGGCTCTTAAGAACTATGATACTGTCAGGCTGGGGAGATAGCTACATGGCACAAGTGCTTGCCTGGCAAGAGCAAGGTTGTGAGTTCAAAGCCTGGTCCCACTAAAAAAAAAAAGAAAGAAAAGAACTATGATACTGTACCTCTCAATCTCTAGGACCCACCTAATAGAGTAATAAAAGTAAGATAACTTTCTCGATGAATGACTAGTCAACAAAGTAAATTGAATGCTGCTCCTTTCTTCCATTATAGAGAACATACTAAATATTTGATAGATTCCTGATTTATCAGTATCCAATAGAAACATTATTAGTCACAACTGGTCCCAATGAGAGACCTAATACTTACATTAACACTACTTTGGGAATCATACAGATCAAGATGACAAACAATGTAGTCCATGACAGCACCCTCAAAGTCATTCGACCCCACATAAGATGGTGACACTGACTTCCTCACCCGGATCTTAAAGTGTCTGAATGCCATTTTAGCCACATGGAATGCCTCCTGCACATGAAAACACAGAAGATTTATCTGGTGAGAGGAGGAGGGTAAAGCAGTCCAAAGAAAGAAATTAGAATAAACAATTTGACTTCATGTGAGTCTTTGGATAACTACATGCAGTTGATCTAAAGCATTTCTTTTTTTTTTAATATTTTATTTATTTATTTTTTCTTGTTTCAGAACCCTTGTTTGTTTACTCACTCTTTTTTTTTTTTTTTTTTTTTTTTTTTTTTTTTTTTTTTTTTTTTTTTTTTTTTTTTTTTTTTTTTTTTTTTTTTTTTTTTTTTTTTTTTTTTTTTTTTTTTTTTTTTTTTTTTTTTTTTTTATGGCCGGCTCAGCCTGCCCCGAGGACAGGGCTGGCGCAGCATGTGGTGTCGGGATCGAACCGCGGTCCCTGAAGCCGCACAAGCCTTCCCAAGCAGGCACTCTAGACCACTGAGCCATCCCGCCGGGCCCCAGCATTTCTAATCTGAGAGAAAATACACTATGAATTCGAAAAATACATGAATACTTACATGAAAACCTACATTCACTATTTCAAGACAATTAACCACCACTGTCTTAATTCTGAATATAGGAAAGATAGTGCAAAGACTCAAGAATAGAAATCAGTCCATAGCAATACTGTGGTATTGGTCAAGAAATAAAATTATCAGTCCAATGTTTATCTTATTCATAAACATATATCAAGAGTCAGGCATATTTCCTAGTATATGTTAATTTAAAAATGTTTGTTATACCTATCATAGTAGGTACTGGCAACATTTTGTTATATAAAAAAGACATGGTCTCTATGCTTACACAGCTTTAGCCAGCTCGGTGATCTGACTCTTAATTCCATAAATCAGGACTTGGTAAACTGTGTCCTGTGATAAGCCACATAGTAAATATTAGGTTTTACTGGTAAAATAGTCTCTGTCCTATATTTTTTCCTTAAAACCCTTTAGAAATATAAAACCACTCATAAATTCATAGCGGTTAGGCAGTATTCTTAGAAACACAAAGTCTAGATATGCTTCTTAGGCCACAGTTAGCCAAACTGAAAAAGTATATGATGTTTGCCGGGCGTGGTGGCACACCCCTGTAATCCTAGCACTCGGGAGGCTGAGGCAGGAGGATTGGTGCGAGTTCGAGACCAGCCTGGGCTACAAAAGTGAGCTCAGGACCAGCCTCAACTGCATAGCGAGACCCTGTCTCAAAAAGACAGAAAAAAAAAGAAAAAGTATATGATGTTTGATCATGCTGTTCGGATGCTAACACGTTTTCACTCCTAATACCTAACTATTCTGGGCATGGACTCTCAATAGGGCACCCACCCTGAAACAAATGCATTCACTTAGGAAACTAAGAATCATGCTTATGTACATTTTTAATTTGCCATACTCAAGCAGTTGGTACATTGGCAGTTTTAGTAAATACTCTTCATTAAATAAGCAGAAGAGCTAACGCAATTGTAATTCTAATTTTTCTATGTGTTAAAACAAAGGGATCACACAAATCAACTTCGTTTATACCCAATAGAAATAGTTCTGCAGTTATGGGTACTTTTAAAAAAAGTCTGGCAAATATAAATATCAATATATGTATGAAAGCTTACTGGTTGTGAAAAGCAATTCACACTCACATATTTGTGATGAAAGGAAAAGAAAAGAAGGGAAAGAGGGGGGTGGGAAGAGGAAAAAGGAGACAAACGGGGAGGCGAGCAAATTCCTCCATTCAGTGACTGCAGGGTGTTCTAGTCTTAAATTTGCACCATGAGTGTACCAAACGGTTGTCCCGCTGCCCCCAGGGATATCTGAGCTGACCACAGCCATGCCACCTACCACAGTGGCGATGTAGATGATCCGCTGCACGGTCTCAGCGCTGTCAGTGCAGCGCCGCAGCAGGCACTGCGCATCCAAGCGGGCTTGCGCATAGGCATCGCTGAACCTGGACAGGAGGGCAGCCTTGCGAGCCACACTGGACAGCTTGGACCGATTGGGTGAGGGGCTTCTGACCTTGGCAACAGCGGTGGAGGGGCTGGTGGACCTTCCCTGGCTGTAGTTGTCACTGTAGCTCTGAGGCTCAGGGCTAGGAGACTGGCTCCTGGCTGACCTGTTGGTAAGCAAGAATCAGCCAGGGAAAAAAGACTTGGACCCGCTCTGTCTGTCATTCCAGGACTCTGGTTTTTCACTCCACAAAAGCTGCAAATGACACACGGGAGCTAACACCCTCTGAGGTAGGACGACAGTGGCTGTCTGTGATGTCATCCCCATAAGGCCTGCAGCAGGCTCTTCTCCAGAGGCCACAGAAAAGCAAGACTGTATGACACAGTGACTCAGAACTGTCAGAGCCCTTTCATCACATATTAGCTCACTTTAAACAACCCTGGGGGCCAGCCTTGACTGCAAGCTGTTTAACAGATGAGAAACATAAAGTTTTAGGAAATTACTGAGGCTATCCTGGAGTTACATGGTTGGCAAGAGCCAAAAGGGAGAGAAGACAAATGATGGTGCTTCTAATGCAGCATACCAGCACGCCCCATGGGCCTCATGGCATCAGTGTACAACTTCCAAGTACAAAATAAAGACCACAAAAGAACTGGAGTCCCCAAAAGGAAGTTTTATAGAAGAAAACATAGGGTAAAGGTTGTGCAAGATGGTATAGAGACTGGCTGGTCGGCAGGCTGTAGCAGGAGGTGAGGAAGCTCTCATTTGTAGCATTTGCCAATTCCCAAGGCACAGATACACCCACCATAATAGAAAGGCTCAAGTTCTTGGGAACATTTACATGTCAGCACTGGTACAACACAAGGAGGGGCAGTCCTAGAGATGAATAACTCAGGTGACATTAGAGGAATGGGGACCGGTGGTGAGAGGTGAATTAGGGCACACTGGGGGCTGAAGGGTTAGAAAACTAAGGACAATGCAAAGACTCCAAAGAGGAACATACTACTGCACCCTCGCCGTTGGAGAAACCTGCCTCCACATCTGCCATCACAGAAGGGGTTTACAGGAACATTTAACCTACATGCCGTCCACAAAGTGAGAAAAAGAAATAATGCACACTAAAATAGCCAATGGTCTGAGGAGTCTCCCGAAAGACCCTAATGTTACAGAGTGCTATCTGTCATTGTGGACACCTCCTCTTGAATTATCAACCCACAGTCTGGTTTCAAGCTAAAGACTCCTCCTGCCCATATCTCTCAACTCCATGTACATCACTGTCCAAGTACTGACAATCCAAGAGGATTCTCCCTCAGGACGGATGTAGGTGAAGAAAATCGCTAAACTTGAGATTCCATGGTGGAATTCTTGTCTGACATGTACATGGTTTGATCCCAAGCACTGTATAACTAGACAAATAAAGAAATCCCTTTATAAGGCAAAGCCTCCCAGACCACAGGCATTTTCATTTACATCATTTTAACTTCACCTCCAACTCCTCACCCAGGTTTTTCTACTGACTAACTGAGCAAAAAGAGCATAAATGACAAAAAGCTAAGATGCTTTAGTACTATTTGTTTGAAATACTTTTTGCCCTGTATTATGATTTATTGACTTGTCGATGCATGTAAACTGGGTGCATTTTGCTGCCAGTTGTATGTTAAATGGGGACCAAGGTTTTTATAAAAGAATTGAGCAAAAAAAACTTCTAAGAAATTGGGGGGGGGGGTGCTAGGAAATTTTATCTGACCTTCCTTGGCGACTAGGTTTTTCTCCAGACAGGACATCTATATCGTCTTTCAGGTCTTGGGTCTGTCTCTCATACACCCCGTACGCCTCTGTATCCCGCTGGTCTGTGCTCTGCCTGGTCAAACCCCTCTGCTCAGTTTTGTACTGCTCTTGGCGCCTAGGTGCAGAGTTCCTTTGGCGGGCAGCCTCCTGGGCTTGAAGAGATTTGAGCCTGAACAGTGGGGGTGGGCGGAGAAAAGGGTGGAGAAGAGGGAGGGGAGGGAAGGGAGGGGAGGGAAAAGACAGAGAGGGGGGAGGAAAGGAGGGAGGGAGGGAGGGAAGAGAAAAGAGGGACAGGGAAGGGAAGAAAGGGTGATAAGCAAGAATTGGTGTGCTCAACATCATTAGTTGTGACCTAGTATGCTATTATTGCCCTAGAAAACTGCTGGAAATACACATGAACAAACACAAAGCAGAGAGCAACAGAACTGCCAGAGTCAAGGTCCTGGCACACAGCTGCAGCTTGTGTAGGAAAAGATCCCCAAAGAAAGAATACACAAGCCGGGGAGATAGCTCAGCGGCATAAGTGCCTGCCTGGCAAGTGCAAGGTACTGAGTTTGATCCCCAGTACCAAAAAAGAAAGAATACCCATTAAGGTTCCTTAGGAAAAATGGTGCAGACCTGCAGTCATACTGTTTCACATTGCACTCCTCTCAACTTCACAAAACTCTGAAAACATTTGACCTTCAGAACCTGCCCCAGAGCTGGTCTAGGATAAGACATAGTCTCCTACACTCAACAGTTATTTGGATAGAGGGCTTTGAAGGGAAAGGAATGGATCTCTGAAAATAATATAGTATCGAAACAAAAATTTTTAGAAATAAAATTAGTGTTCTTATTTTAATCCAAAAAGGCATGGCCAACATAGAACCAAAGCAGAAGTGATAAGGAACACACTGTGATGAAAAGGGCAAGGATATGAAATGAAAAGGCAAGAGGTAAATTATGAAAAATGCAAAGAAGCTAAGAATACAGTGGGATCAAAAGCTATACTAAAAACCAGTGAACAACTGAACAAAAGCTATGGGAATCAGTGGGAAATACAACTGGTGAATTTGAGAAGACAACAAATAGAAAACATAAATTTAAATGATGGTAAGGGAGAAGAAAGAGGTAGGAAATAGAACTGTGTTCCAAGATAAGATCTATGGGTCTTCC
Organism: Myocastor coypus; assembly: GCA_004027025.1. NCBI lineage: Eukaryota > Metazoa > Chordata > Mammalia > Rodentia > Myocastoridae > Myocastor > Myocastor coypus. The sequence goes on along the minus strand of PVJA010028241.1, from coordinate 9,754 downwards.
TAAAGAAATCAGAGCAGCACGCACATGTATGAAAATGGGGGTGCCTGTCTAGGTGTGAAGGGGAGCACAAATAAGATCAAGGAAGGTCCAGGCTTAAAGGATCTGTTCTTATTTCTTCTTCTAGAAACTAGCCTTTAGGAAATAATATGAAATTTAAACTAAAATTTTCCCCAATGTTGCTTCCAGTTTTGAAAATTAGTATGAGTAAATATTCAAATAAGTGGAATATTCAAGTAACGGAAAATTATGAACCCATTCAAAACTAAATTCTGTAGTATTTTCTCTTTAGTGACAGAAGAATCTAATGTCAATAAAAAGGTAAGATGCAAAAGTCTATCTTTATATATATTATTCTGTGTTCTTCACTCTTTTTAATATATTAATTAGAAGGAATATCAAATGATGACAGTAACTATCCTTAGAACTAACAAAAAAAAACTCTAAGGTTCCTTTAAACTAACTTCTGTCAATAGTAGACAGATAATGTTTGTAGAGTGAAAAATATATGACATTAATTAAAAATATTGCTGCCTTTTCTCTTTGATTGAGAACAGATTCTTTCATAGTAATGGGACACCAGAAAAGTTAAATTGAACAATTAATCAGCAGGCTGCAATAATCCTATCAGTTTTTTCTTACTGCTTTTTTAGCTGATTTATTTCCTCCTCTGCAGCCAAAAGGGATATGGCCGAGCTCTTCTTGGTTTCTTCAAGAGCCTTTCCAGTTTCAGCCAGACTGTAAGAGAAATCAGTAACTAAAGACAGATTTTTCAAAATTGGCAGGCTTTCCAAATCAAGGCATGGGTCCTCTTGGGAATTTCTGGCATATGACACAAATTCAACATAAATAAAATCAAATTATAAGACATCTGCACCTAATCAATTGATCTTGCAAATATTGTGGTGGACGTGTATGCAGAAACACTCTGGCAGGCTTTGCTTCATGTCAAACACAAAGAAATCACCGAGCTACTACCCCTTAAACACTATTAATACGCATTAATGTTAGAATGCAAAAGATAAGGAAATGTGTTCAATTCCTCCTTCTCAGTCTCCTAATTCATCTACTCTAATTGCACTCAATCTCCAGGGTGCCTCTCCATGTACAATATCCATTTTTCAGCAATATACCAATATCTAGCCTCATTGCCTTGCATTCCAGGGCTGCATTTGCCTAACTTTTCCCAGACTTCCTAAACGTAAAAAGCTTGTTTGCCCACTTGTAACGGAAGCCCTCCTGAATTACGCTGCCTACAAGTACTTCCCAGTGTTCCACCTCTGACTTCTATCAGGCACTGAGCTAAATTCCCTTAGTTTTCCACATAGCTGCTGCCACTGTTAGTTTAAAGAACACTGTTGTAGGCAGTCCTAATGAAGCATATGCTGTTTCTTTAGGTCTCTCTAAATTTAAAGATAAATGGGACAACACAGGATAAAGATGAAGTTGCCCTCCACAATGAGACCACATGGGTATTATTTCTTTGATCTGCCCAGCCATGTGGAGGCACTTTCACCACAGCAGGCCTGAGGCGAATCCTCCTACAGCTTAGACTTTGGTGTACACCCAAAGCTCATATACTGAAAGCTTGGTCCTTGGTGGATGGCACTATTACAGATAGCTAAGTGACATAAAAATTAGTGTGCATTCAGAAAAAAATTAAACCCTCAAGGAAGTCAGCACAAAAATAAAGAAATTGGAATTATGGCTGGATCCTCATCTAAAGGCCAGGCCTCCAGATAAAGATGCAATGGCCAGGCTTACAACTTCCTAAGGAATAAACGGTAACTTGGAATTACAGTGTAATTAGTACCACCTAGCCCAGAAAGTCTAGATAGGCTTCAGTTATCCAGGCGGGTGACCAGAGCATCTGTACCTGTCTCTTCCCCCAAATTCCTTTGTTCTTCCTACATACCCTTCCTACATGCCCCACTTATCTACTAGACCAATATTAGCTAAGCAGCTATGCTTGGAATCCTATAGGTTTACTGCAGTTGCATCTATGTTGTTCCTACATTGTGACTCTGCTGAATAAATCATCCTTACAGAGCCAGGTGTGGTGGCTCATGCCGATACTCCCAGTAGTTGAGAGGCCAAGGCAGGTGGATTGCGGTGAGTTCAAGGCTAACCTGGGAGACATGGCAGGTTGAAAGCAGCCTGCACTACACAATGAGGTCCTATCTTGAATATAAAAACCTAGAAACTAAGTGACTCTTACAAAGGGTTTTGGTGGCCACCTATTCAGGACCTCTCCTGGAAATCCAAAAGCTATTCTTCTATGATTTCCAGGATACCTCTAACCTCTTCCTTTGGTTCTCAACTTCATTCTTCAATACTATGAAACCCCAAACACAGCACATTTGACATCTAACAGGCCAGGAGTGTCTTCTCTATTTCCACTATGATTTCTCCATATGTTCCCAGCATGATACTTGACCTTGACACAGGTGTGAAACAACAAGGCCCAGTGACCACAGATTGAAACCACAGGCCAAATAAACTCTCCTCCTATTAAATTACCGCAAGCATCTCATTCCTGTGGTAGAAACCTATCACAAACCTTCACCTAGATTAGTGAAGCAGATTGAGAAACAATGGGATAAGAGGTTTCTATTAATTTCACAGATCACAGCCAATCAGAAGACACCCCAAATTCCATCCACCCCCTCTTCTTCTGGTCCACATGCTGCCCTTATTTCAAGCACTTTCTCCTGAAGTCCGTCACATCTATCTCATTGCATTTACACTGTAAAGCATCTAAGGGTAGGGATTTGATTTTTTCTTTACTCCAGCAATGAAAATAGCACATGTAACACAAGGGCTTTCTAAAAATAAAAAATGAAGGAATAAACAAAATGTCTGCAAAGTAGCAACAACTTCAAAGAGTGATTGTTGGAACTTGAAATCAATGTGATTTCATTCAAATATGAATATGTATTGATTATTTTTAGGTAGACATGACAAAATGAGTGTTTTATCCGGAACTGTAGAAAATGAAAAAAATAAAATTAAAAAAATTTTAAAAATTAAAGAAAATGAAAAAAAAGCCAAGAAAATGGATCAAGAGAGAAAGGAAATTATGAACAGGGACAAGTAGGTTTTTCTTCCTGACACATAGTATATATTCATGAGCACACATCCATATAAAACAAACATACACATTAACTTCACTTGCCTGAATGACATGCAGAGAAAAGGAATTGAAGTATATTCATGTGCCAAAAATCGTTTTAATCAGGGTAACATACTTCAAGTGTTTTGTTGTAAATTTATTCATTCATAATGCAAGTGATTATGTACTTACTCTGCCCATCGGAATGCTAGAAATACAATAGCATCAATGTGGCAATGATAGCTGGCAGATGTTTTCCTAGCCTCTGGGAGAGGGGGGCCAGCAATAAACAGACCTGCAATCAGGTCTGTTTGTTAATGTTGCTGGATGTGAACACAATGTTGTTTCCAGTTTTGAACATTTCTCATGGGAGAAAAATAGATCACTGTGAAAGAGAATTAAAAAGAAACGAAGAAAGACCTCTCAATCTAAGATAGTCACAGACTCTGAGAGTCACATTCAGGCTAAGACATGGAGCGTAACAATGTGTCAGCCACGCAAAGAGCCTGGGACATATGGAAGTCCTTTCAGGCCAATAGCACAGGTGCCAAAGCACGAGCATCAAGATGAGGAAGGGCCCTGGAAAATGACATGAGATTAGGGAGGAATGGAGGCAGGGATTAACCAGGAAGACCCTGACAGCCATGACAAGGAAACTGGATCTGTTTTCTAAGTACAGCAGGAAGATACAACAGCTTTCTACCCAGGAGAGACTTGATACAGTAAGATATACTTCATGTGTATTTGCTATGTGGAAGAGATTAAAATTGACCAAGAATCAAAGCAGAGAAGCTGGAAGCTAGAAGACAACTATGTTGGGCAAAATGTCAGAAATATAGATATCACATCTTCGAACTAGGGCAGTGGTTGTGGAGTAGAGAGAAAGGGACAGGTGTGAAAGAAGCTTTTTTTTTTTTTTTTTTTTTGTGGGACCAGGGTTCGAACTCACGACCTTGCACTTGCCCAGCAGGCACTTGTGCCTCGGAGCTATCTCCCCAGCCCCTTTTTATTAAGGGGAATCGAACTCAGGGCCTTGTGTCTGCCAGCCAGGGACTGTGCCACTGATCTACATCCCCATGAAAGAAGCTTTAGAAGGAGAAATACTGCACTTTCTAATAGGCTGGATACAGGCGATAAAGGAAAACCACATTCACAACCAGAAGCCAGGTATAAAATCTGTAAGTCTTTCCTTATCTGGGGTCTTCTCAAACCTGTGCAGACCTCTTCTCTCATCAGCCCCATACAATGGAAATTAGCAGAATCAAACCGGTCTCGACAAAGTTCAAGCCAGAGAACTCCTTATCCGGGTTCAAGCCAGGGAAGGCAGTACCTGGCCTGAAGAGACAAAGCAAGTAAGAACCAAAAGGGAGCCAGCTGCCCAAAGACTGTGAACAGACCCTACCACTTAGGACACAGTAAATGGAAACACAGAATAGGAACCACAGTGGGTTGCTTCCTCCTGTATGCAACTCTGAGGTGATTCCAGGAGGCACAACAGTGTATGCAGTAACACCTCAGTTGTCTCACAGCTCCAAGCTTGAACTTTCCACCACTCAAACAACACAATTAAAAAAAAAAAAGAAAAAAAAAAAAAAAAAAGCATCTGCTCAGTGGAGGCGCCTCTGCTCAGACCTACACTGGCTAACAGGAGGCCAGCTTCGAGTGTTCACGTTAGTGCATGAACTTACTCAGAGATGTGCTTTTCTTCACTTTATTTGCCTAAAATATCTTAATCATGGTTCATGACTCCAAAAGAAGGTAGTGATATCAGCAGGGAGAACCACAAAGGGCTAAAATAAGAAGTCAGTGTGAAGTTTGTTTAAATCATAGAAAACTGAACTTGTAAGTGTGATTTGCAGACCTCACAATCAGTTATTTGGTATTCCATTATTTCTTATGGGAAAAATACACTTAGTTCTTGAATTTTTCAGTGTTCAAGCACAAATATGGGCCAAACTGAATTCAACAGCAGTCTTCACTGTACATAGATAAAACACACACATAAATCATAAAAGAAATAAAATGAAACTTATGAGTTGATAGGACTAGTCTTACAAATTTTCTGAAATAATTTCCAAATACATCTTTAAAAGAGCTTGCATTCACACAAGTTTCGTGGGCCCTGGTGACTCTTATAGGAAACAACAAAGTCACTATAACAAGAAAGGGAGGTGAGAAAGCCTGGCCCCTAGCCGTGTAAACATAGATCAAGACTGGCAAAGTCCTGAGCTCTGCTTCATAACCCAGGCAAGGGGTGCACCTTGGTGGGGTCTGCAGCAGTTGCCTCAGGAAATCTACCAGATAAGGCACAACTCAGGAACCATCAACACATGAGTACACATGTGGAACCAGGCCTGCAGGAACGGACAGAGCAGCACAAAGCCAAAAGCCTCACCACAGCACCAGGAGAACAGGCAGCATCACTCTACTGATAGCCTGACCCTGAGTGCCAGTACCAACAAGGATCAGAGAAAAGGAGTCCCCGCGAGAGGACGAAAGCAGCTTGGAGTGGAAGTGTGCGCTCAGAATTTATCGTACATTTTGCCTGACATGGACTCCTATCTACAACTGGGCAAATTAAAGGATCAACTGAAACAGGTCAAAATTTGCAAAGGTTCAGGGAAACCACGGTCTTTGCCTGTTATCGCTGGGCATGTTGACTGCAGCAGCTGCGCGACTGGCTCAATGACTGGGATTCCAGCTGGGAAAATGGATGAGTGTGGAAGGGTAGCACACACAACGTCTCCAGAGTAAAATACAAATATGGCAAGTCTTTAAATTTTTTAGAATACATTACAGTAGAAGATACATTGCCAATCCCAGCGTTTGGGAAGCTGAGAAAGGAGGATCAATGTGAGTTTGAGACCATCCTGGGCTACCAAAGTGAGCTCAAGGCCAGCCTGAACTACATAGTGAGACCCTACCTCAAAAAGACAAAAAAAAAAAAAAAAAAAAGATACATTGCCATTATCCCTCTTCAAAATATTCCCCTCACTTCAGGCATGCTCATCTATTTTGCTCCTATTATTCTCTGCAGCAGCTCTGGAAGTCCCCCTTCATGAGGATCGTTATTTATTGGAGCATCATCACTGCCTTAACATCCTAAATCTATTAAAAATATTTATCTTTCATGGTCATTTTGACTTTGGAAAAGAACAAATGTCAAGGGTGCTAGATTCAGTGAATGAGGACACATATAATATTTTTACAAGTCTGCCTTTGCCTTGGATGGTACTTGATAGCTGCATTCACCATATTTTTGATCATGCCTCAAAAAGACACTCACAAAAGAAAACTTCTAGATGGGCTTGTGTTACAAATATGGACAGGGGTGAGGCAACAAGAGAGTTTTCCATCACATTTTCATTTGCTGTATGTATTTGAGAAGGAAATCTGAATTACTTTTGTTACTGGGCAGACTGAACTTTCCTTGTGGGGAGAGAAAGGAAAAGCCCATCAGAGAATAAAGCAGAGCTCCCGTCAGTGCTGTGTCCTGAGCCTGAATTCACTCAGATTTCCTCACTGCCCCCTTATGTAGCACAGCTGTAATGGCAGGAGTGCCTTGTGGAATGATTTCTTTCTTTCCTTCCTTTCTAGTGCTGAGGATTTAACCAGAGCCTTATGCAGATTGGGCAAGCAAGTACTCCTTCACTGAGCTGTACCCCCAACCCTTTATCTTGAGACACAGACTTATTAAGTAATGCAGGCTGGCCTTGAACTTGCCATCTTTCTGCCTCAGCCTCCCCTCCTGAGTAGGTGGAAAAATTATGGGCATGTACTACCATTCCTGGTCATACTGATAAACTTTTCTTTTTCTTTTCTTTTCTTTTCTTTTCTTTTCCTTTTCTTTCTTTCTTCCTTTCTTTTTATTGCTTCCAGGGCTGCGTGCCCGGCATATGGGGCCAAAAATTGAACTGAGGTCCTTGTACTTCCCAGGTCAGTGCTTATTTCTCTGAGCTATCTCTCCAAGCCCCATGATAAATTTTTCTTAAGTACTCGGAGTCAAATCAAGTTTCACTTATCTTTGTCTTTTTTTTTTTTTTTTTTTTTTTTTGAACTTTTATTTTGTTTATTCACTCATCTTTATGGCTGGCTCAGCTCTCCCTGAGGGCAGGGCTGGCGCAGCATGTGGTGCCGGGGATCGAACTGTGGTCCCTGAAGCCACCCAAGCCTTCCCAAGCAGGCGCCTTGACCACTGAGCCATCCTGCTGGGCCCCTATCTTTGTCTTTCTCAAGGACACCTGCAGTTTTCTTTGCAATAATATTGCTACCCTAACTCTGCCCAGAGCATGCATTTAATATTCTTATTGCCTAGTACTGCTTAATGTTTTTACATACTTTTTATACTGAATAGCAATTCCAAAACACTAAGTCATAAAAAAAAAAAACTCTGATTCTCTCAGGGAGGCATAAGTTCTTAACAGAATGAAACAGACAGCTGCCAGCTGCTTCCTCTTACTTTTGCTCTCCTGCCTCTTCATTGTCTCATTTACCTGACCTTTCACCCTGTGCTATGGTTGATGTCTGAATGGCCCCACAAGCCTCCTGTGCCCAAAGGTGGGGCAAGCCGGGTCGCTACAGGCCTGACCCAAAAGACTGTATCTCCCTCCCGAGTGCTGGCCTTCACTTCTCTCTCCACTCCCTGGTGGCCATAAGGTGAGCGGCTGTCCTCTGCCACACGGACCTGCCTGGAAGATCCCCAGCTACAGGCTGCAATCTCCAATAGACTAAATCTCTACTTCTTTAAATACAGGTGCCCATGGTTGTGTCTCAGTGATGAGGAAAATAACAAAGGCTTCCGAATCCTTCCCACTCCGTATGTTTTTAACATTTTTCTTCTCCCTAAATAGATTTTCAAGGAACAATCTTTACTTGTTCATAAATGTGGGTTGACAAGGAGCCCAAGGAGGAGACAGAGCTCCACAGCCGGAGCCAAGGGACCAGAGACCATGGAATAACATAAACATCCTGTGTCCAGACCCAGACACTGACTCTCGACACATACACACGGACACATGCATGCCACGTTACTTATTTGAAAACGTATTTTCAAGTAAGCAACCTGATTTTCCTCCCAGATTTAGAACAATTCTTTTTGGAAAAGATAACTTGCATTCCTCTTACTCGTCTTGGACCTGGTTGATTTGATTACGGGTGGCACTTAAGGTGGAGCTTAATTGTTGTATGTCTTGATCCCGAAGACCCTGTTCTTTCTGTTGATCTCTATCAAACGTGTCCTAGAAAGATAGACAAATCAAAAACAGTCCAAATATATGAAATGACATGATGGATTACAAAACACTGCCCTGAACAAAAGGAAGTCAAGAACAAAACAGCATGTACTATATGGTTCCATTTACATAAAGCTCAAAATTAATTGAGAAGGATAGAAATCAGAACAGCAGCTGTGACACCACAAGGCACACTCTCAGTAACAGTATGAGTTATGTGGACATCGGCATCTGTTAAAACCCTGCAACCTGTGGGTTTTGCTATACAGAGATTATAATTTGACTTTTAAGACTTTCAAAAATTATCCTACATCTCTCTACCTAAAGTAACAGCCATGATGAATGAAAATCTGAGAAATATCCGTACTCTTCAGGGGAAAAAAGTGCTGCCTGACAACTGACATCTACAGAGCACTTACCATGTGGCTCTGCAAGGAATCTGGCATGCTACTCATATCTGCTTCTCACAGTGACCATATTATTAGGTCACCCAAATCACTGTCCCCTTTCAGCCATTAAGGAAATGGAGTACAAAAGGTTAGACCCCTACCCAGTACCATCGGGGACGGAGTGCTTTTCTGTCTGGTGATCTCCAAGCAGGAATCCTTTGACTGTTATCTTATAAGATCTTCTTGCTTTCCTACTCTAACTGCTTCAGTGTTGGAAAAGAATGTAGGTAAATCAATTTGAACATTTAAAAGTAAAGTTACTGGACCTGAGTACTGTGGCACATGACTATAATCCCAACACATGGTAGGTTTAGGCAGCAGGGTTGCTGTATTTGACACCAATCTGGACTATACAGTGAGTTTAAGACCATTAAACTATGTCACAAAGCTCTAAAGCTCTCCACACACACTCACACACAGGAAGAAAAAAATAGCAAAAAAAAAAAAAAGAAAGAAAAGAAAAGTTACTGATTGTTGTTGTTTGGATATGGACAGGTTTGAGTGAATCTCTCAGGGTCTATGTATTAGAAGTTTGTTCTCTGGGGTGATGAGGTAAGAGTTGATGTGGAGCCTTTACAAAATGTGCCTAACAGGAAATAAATAAGTCACTGAGGGTACTACCCTAGAAAGGAATTAACATAATTCTCATAGAACTCTGATAGTTTTTGAGAAAGCTATTATTAAAAAATAATAAAAAAACAAGCTAAGTCAAAGATATTTGATATTCAGAAAGCCAGTGATGATAAGCTCAAGTACCTATGTTATAGAGTATTAGTATCACAAAGCTTTTCTGCTGGAGGGTTAAGAATGTAAGTTAACAGACCAAAAATTGGAGAAAAAGAAGGGCTATAAGGATAGCCAATATTTTGGCCCTAGCCCTTCAAGGTCAATAAAGACCCAGGATATAAGGGAACCTGTGCTGTAATATCCTGTAACTCAGAGGTGTCCCAAATTTCCTGGTCAAG
>PVJA010028240.1:0-27797 GCA_004027025.1 Myocastor coypus | reverse complement strand
ATAGCCCAGCCTCCTCGGGACCCTGAGGCAAGGGGGCTATTTGACGGCCGAGTGGCCCAAGGATGAGCAGAGGCCTGAACTGGGCACTGTGGCCAGCCTGCAGGCCCGGCCCTGCCATCTGTCCCCCAACGAGGAGAATAGCTCAGCATGGGCTGGTGCCTGGCCGCGGCTCAGCACCTTGACCAAGTGCCCACCAGGGATCCATTGCCCATCATGGGGGGAGGTGAACGGCCTGGCCCAGCTCCAGGTGGCTCCAGATGGCTCAAGGAGGGGACCAAGCCAGCTGTCTGCGGCTGCCCCACAGGTAGCGGGGTGGCCATGAGCCCACAGCCAAGAGACCAGTGTCTGGCAGGTGCCTCCACTGTGCCTCCCCCACAAAGTCTAGACCACTTCAGTGGCTTTTAGTGGCTTCTAAGAGGTGAGGCAGGGACCCCCATGAGCTTGGCCTATGAGGTCATATCAGGTCACCCTGGAGACAGACACATGCTCACATATGGTCACACATAGCCACACACACACAGTCACAACATACCTATGAGCAACTCGGTTCACGTATAGTCACACTGGCGCATCCTATGCACATGAATGAACACATAGCTACACACATGCAGGCACATGTACACAAGCGCTCATTCCCACACGGACACACACACACTGACATGTGCACACGTGTGCATTGGCCACATGCATGTACTCACACACGTGCATACGGTCATACTCCCTTTCCTCACACATGGGCAGCGGAGCTGTCCTGTACTAGGCCAACAGAAAGCACGCCGCGCTGGGGGTCTACGGTGAACGTCGTGCATGACCTCACCGTGTCCTTGCTCTAGTGCCGGCTTTCGCAGGGACTGGGCCTCCATTTCCCCACAAAGTTGCTGTGAGGATTAAGTGAATGACAGTTTTAATCTGTGGTACCGCTAATAATTGGGAACATAATAATGAGCCCTACAGCAACCCTGTGAGGTACGATTTTCCCCGCTTTGTACAAATCAACACACGTCCAGTACTGCAGACACTGTGTGCCCACAATCAGGACCGTGCGGCTGAACCGGCCTTCAGAATACATGTGCACGCGCACACACACGCAGCCAGAGCCACACCCACCAGGCAAACACAGGAGAGGAGCTTCTTGGCCCCCAGACACAATAGCGCCCCCTACCTGGGAAAGGAGCGTGTTCCCCATTCTGAGCCAATTGCTGCGCAAAGACCCAAGCACCATCGCGCCACCAGCCATGGAGGGGCAGGAGGCGTGGACCAAGCAGCGCCACCTCTTCCACCTGACCCTGCGCCTTCCCTGTGCGGGCCCAGGAAGCAGGAAGTTGGGGTGCACCAGGAGCCCCAAGCCGCAGCACCCCCAGGACACTGCAGAGAATGCGAGGGACTGAGCCCCTGACAGGCATGCTCCTGTCGGCAGCGGTCTCCCCTGCCACCTGGGCCAGGGGTAGCGACTGATCCCCGCCTGATCCCCACAGCAACAGCCTTGGGGTGTGGCACTGCCCAGTCTCTCCTACACACTGTCCTCACTGCCATGGGCAGTCTTCACTGTACTGCCAGCAGATGGCCTGCCTGCAGCGTGGCACCTGCCTCCTAGACGATGCTGACTCGTCACCAAGAGAAACATTCATGGGCAACACTGTGACCGGGGCCCTCGGGGCCGGTGGCTTCTCAACACCACGGAGCTCTCTGTAGTAGGGTCCCCAACCCAAATGCTCATCAGCACAGGCTGGGAACAGTACTGAACCCAGTGGGCCACAGGGGTGAGGACGCGTCACACCTCGGTTCAATGCGGAGGCCACCACCCACGTCCCCAACTGCCAACGGCAGGAAAGCAGGCCTAGAGCTGCATGCAGACCTTCAAGGTATTTAGGAGAAAGTGGAAGTAGGTGTGAGGTTTTTTGTTTATTTGTTTGTTTTGTTTTGTTTTTGGCGGGACTGGGTTCAAACTCACGACCCTTCACTTGCCAAGCAGTCACTTGTGCCACGGAGCTATCTCCCCAGCCCAGGAAATACGTGTTTTCATGTAAAAAAGAAAAAAAAAAAAAAATCTCCTGGCTCACATGGCCTCCAAGGCACAAGACAGCCAAATGGATCAGCAGTCACCAGAGCTGTTTCTTCCGCCACAGCTCCCATGTGGTGTTGAATTCCACCTTCTGTGGGTTCTGTGCCCTAGTGAGGGTCCCCCCAGCAAGGAAGGCACTTGGCAAAGCCCAGGCCTCAGCAGGGAGGGGTGGAAGTGGATCAGGGTGACGGGCCAGGCTAGGGACAAGCACCAGCCAGCCATGACCTGAGCCGGTGGGGATGACAGGATGGAGATTCAGAGTAGGGCCCTGGGGCGTGGGAGTGATTCTGGGATTGTGTGTTGGTCCAAGCTGTGCTTCACCGCTGTACTGAGGTCTCCATGATGTCACAGCACCTCTACCTCCGTCATGGGGTCGGGGGAGGCAGAGGGTGGCGACCTGGCTCCTCTCATATCGAGTCAGTGTCCTTCATAGGCCCAGGCCTGTCCACCCGCAAACGCTGGGTGGCTGCATCCTGAAAGGGGACGGTGTCCCTCCAGGCCAGGCAGGCCCCATGCTTCCTCTCCAGGGAAGGAAGCCTCTGGCTGATGACACAGCCTGCCCCGGCCTTCTCCCTCCCTGAAAACTCTGGCTTGTCCCCTTCTGGAAGCGACTGCCCTTGTCACCTCCAGAGAACGTGGGGCTGTGGCTCAGGCCTTCTGTCACCTTCCTCCACTGGAATGTCAGCCCCTTCAGCACAGTCACTTACAGGGAGGGCCACAGAATGCCAGCCGATGGGGCTTTCTTGCTGATATGACCAGCGACGGTAAGTAAGAAGCTGCCAGGCAGCCGGGCATGGTGGCACGCGCCTGCATCCCAGCACACCGGGAGGCTGAGACAGGAGGGTTACTCAGTTTGTCTGGGCAACAGAAAAGGGCTGGGGCCATAACTCAGTGAGAAGGCGCTGAGTTCAACCCCCAGCACTGGACAGAGAAAAGGCGGGAGGAGAAGAAAAGAAGGAAGGAGGAAAGGAAGGAAGGAAAGAGGCTTGAAGCCTAACAGTGACAAGGACAGACTCCTTGCATCGGTGCGGCACTTTGAACTCCAGGAAGAAGAATACCCCGGCCGATGGTAATGATCAGTGACTGGGTGCGCGCAGCACTTTGAAGTTGGCAGGGCACTTTCACAGCCCTAATTTTACATCATCTTCAAAACCATCCTGATAAAGAGTCGTCAGGGGTGAAACAAAGTAGGCAAAATGCAAATAATCACTGGAGCAGGCACTGCGGTTGGGGTCCCTTCTCCTGCCGCCTACCCAGGGCCTGTTTGAAATTTCCCATCGTATAGGGGTTTTTTTTGGAAGATTTTTTTTTTTCTGAGACAGGGTCTTGCTATGTAGTCTAGGTAGCCCACGCTGGACTCACACTGTTGGCAATCCTCCTGCCTCGGCCTCCTGACTGCTGGGATTATGGGTACGTGCCACCACACCCTGCTTCCTTGGGATGTAAAAAGAGTTCTACTGAGAGGAAGATCCCTTGGATAAATAAGCTTAGGAGACATGGGGTCAAGCAGAGACACCAGGTCCCTGTGGTGCAGGTCTCCTCAGAACCTCTGCACAACCTTCTGAAGCACAATTGGGCCCTAGGACACTGCCAGGGGACTGCTGAGCGGCATGGGACACAGGGAGACAAGGGCCCTCTTTTCCTGATCGTATCTGTACGCTGCAGGGCTCTGCGGAGATCAGAACCCCAGGCAGGGAAGCTGGGGGGCGGGGGGCTGCAGATGAGCCCTCCACGGGGTGGGAGGTGGAGAAGCCTGGTCTGCGTGGGTGGTGGAGCTGGCTCGACCGCCAGACAGCGGCTGGGTCGGGGTGGGTGTGGCAGGCGGATGCTGCTGGGGAAGCCAGCGCGCCCCTCCCACGCCGCGCCCCTCCCATGCCCCCTGACTGCTGCTGGGCGCAGCAGAGCAGCAGCAACAGCACCTCCAGGAAAGCTACCGACCCCTAATCACTAACAGAGTGCCAGACTTTCCATCTTCCTCTCCAGGCTCCGCCCCCTCGGCCTCGAGGCCTTGAGTCTCAACTAAAAAGCAAATAAAACAAGTGGAAAAGATGATTTCACCAGGTGTGGTGGCACATACTTATAATCCCGGCACTCGGGATGCCGAGGCAGGAGGATTGTCACAAGTTTGAGATAGCCTGGACTACAAAATGAGCTCAAGGCCAGCCTGAGCTATATGGCAAGCACCTGTCTCAAAAAGACACACAAAACATAAAATTATTTGCTTTGTGATATGTACACATTCTTAACCTCAAAGAAAAAGCCTATGTTCACTGAGCCCCAGCTATCCACTGGGCCAATGACCTCATCTAGCCACTTATAAGCCCACCACAACCCATTTTACAGATGGGCAAACAGAGGCCCATGGCTTTGGCCCATCGCTAAAATAAAGAATGGCAAAGTTGGGCTTTGCATCCAGGCAGGGGAATCTGGAAGCCAGGTTCAGAACACTCCACTAAACTGCCAAGCTGCCCCCCAGAAGGCATCCCAGCAAGGGTAGAGCTCCCACAGGGCCAGGCTTAATGCAACCCCACCACCAGCAAGAATGCAGGTACCACCAGTGATTTAAGCCATCTGGAAGCAAGACACAGGAATGATGGACCCTACAGGAACATGTTAAGGATCAAGATGGCCCAGGGGCAGCCAGCTGAGCCCTACAGAACCGATGTCTGGCCACCCTGCCATTTCCCAACCCTGTGGCCTATCTGTTCCCTTAAGTCTACACCTCTGAGCCCGGTCCTGGTCACATAACCCAGAAGCTTTCCTGCACAAGGCAGGCAGTAGGGGGTACAATGCACTGTGCTACCCCAGCATCCCATGAATGCTGCCTGGTCCTCTGCCCTGGGCCCACTGGCCCCTCTGAAACCTGGCCTTGGGCTTGCCTCCTGACTGCCATCCCAGTGCCATGGGAAGCCGAATGCTGACTTTTTCCCCTTCATCCTCCCATGTCCCAAGGAATGGGGCTGCCTCTGACATCTCCCAGTTCTGATCAGCGTCACACCACGGGCAGAGGAGGGCAGGGAGGGCACGGAGTCCTGCTGTGCTCAGGACCGATGCCGGCGGGTGCCTTATATGCTTGGCCTCCCACTACCTGACCGGGTGAGGCACAGTATCATCAGCCTACGCATGAGGAAACCGAGGCTAAGAGCACTTCGGCAGCTCACAGAGGGCACAGAACAGAAATGGAGGAGCCTGAAAGCCCAGGCAGCTAACAAGTGTGCTGCGGGTCTCGACAGTACGAGTGTCACCTCTCCTAGTGTTGACCAAGGCGGGTGTGACCCTGGGGACTGCACCGTCGGCTTTCACACAGCTCTCAACAGTGCAGCAGTCACCAGTGAGCTCAATCACGGCACAGGTAACGATGCCAGCCCTCGGGGGCACATGCTGGGTGCCAGGCCCTGCTGAGCCCCCAGCCTACTCTCCCCAGCAGGACCAAAAAGTTCAGATGGGGAAACTAAGGCTTCAGGCAGCAAAAAACAAATCACCCCAAATCACTACAGCAGGCACCTGATGTCCATCATTCCCAGAGTTCCTAGCTCCTCTCGGACTGCCAGTCTGTACCGCTCTCAGCCAATCACTGTTACTCCTCTCAGGTGGCTGCTGATTAGCTTAGGAGGGAACAGGTGTCCAGTGCTGAAATCACATTCACGGGAATCAAACTGAAGGACTTGCACATGTCAGGCAAGCATGTGACCACTGAACTACAGCCCCAGACCTCGCTATTTGTTCTTTTGTTTTGTTTTGTTTTTCTGGAACTGGTAATCAAACTCAGGACCTTGCACTTGCTAGGCAGGCACTTGTGCCCCTGAGCTATCTTCCCAGCCCTCACTATTTGCTCTTGAAAACAGATTTCCATTAAAACATAGGCACCTCCTTCTCCCACTGGGTGTTTCTGGATGTGAAGACTGGAATCATGGCAGCCACCTCACCACCATGAGGTGCTATTTGGAGAGTAGGCCAGTGTGCTCAATAGAACAGCTGGATAGGTAGAAAGGGACCTGGACTCCTATTATTTAAGCCTCTGACATCATGCTTTTTCATTACTTGCCCCCTAACTCCCATGCCAAAAAAAAAAAAAGTGGACTTCAATCTCTTGGGCTCCAAATTAAATTGAATCCAGGGCCAGAATTTGAATCCATATATTACCCTGGAGACTGACAAGATGCCAGCTTATACATACCCAGGGACCAGTCTTGAACTTGGGTGGGCCCGGTTTGCTAGGTTAGAAAACACAGGTCAGGGCCCAGACTCTGCCTCGCATCCATCCCTGAGGTCAGGCCCTGGAAACCCCACCGAAGTCCCTCAGGAGATGCCCTGACAGGAGGAGCATCCCCGAGCCAGCCCCTCCCCTTGGGAACCAGGTCTCGGTCCATTTTCCTTTTCCACCGCCTCCCTCTGCCACTGCCCCATAAATCTCCAGTTCATTAATCCCTAACATGAAGCAGTCGGCGCGGGCTCCTGATTTACTCCCTGTTCATAAAACGCTGAGAAATTAAAGATGGAAATTACCCACAAGGACACCGAGCCTCGCTAGGGAGCCCCAGAGCAACTCCTGGCCCTGAACCAGGTCCTCCCGGCCCTCCCCGCCCTGATCCAGTGACGTCATCTCATTATCTGCCCCCCACAACTGAGAAGTGAGGGAGCCTTCCCACCGCACACCTCTTCTTCGCCCCACTCAGCGCAAGGCAGGATGGGAGACACCTCACAGATGGGCTCCCCTGAGACCCACTTTCAGAAGATTTTCTTCAACCTACATCCCTTTGGGAGGAAAAATCAAGTTGGGGACAAAAATTAGGGAGCTGGTTAAAGTGATTCAAGTGTCAAAATATGTGCTGGATCCTGACGCATGAGCTGGCACAAAAAGGAAACTTTAAAAGTGACTTTACCTACCCTGGGATCTCAGGATCCTCATTTCTCAAGTCTGAGCAATGCCTGCAGGACTCCCAGCTGCCCGCGACGCTGATGGCCTCTAAGGTCCAGCGACCCGGGGTCCTCCTGCCACCGTCTGGGAGGGTCTAGAGGTGGCCAAGCTCCCGTGTCTCACACTCCACCCTAGCTTAGACCCCATGCTAACGGCAAGACTGCCCCCCCCCAGCCCAGGAGGACAGTGTGCCTTTAGCTCGCAAGGCTGGGACAGCGCTGAGTAAGAGTCCCTGTATGACCGAGTCTGTGGTCCTTAGGGTCTCACTGGCTGCAGATCCACAGAATACAGAGTTGGGTCCCTGAGCCTCAGGAGGGAGCCCGTTCAGGAAAGACTTCGTGGAGGAGGTGGTGTGTGGTGGGGGTGGAGTGCAGCGGCGTGAGCGCCCAGGAGCCCTGAGCTGAGGCATCCCTGAGTACTGGGCGCGAGGGGGGCTGCAGCAGCTCCGTGCTGTGGAAGCCCAAGGGGGAGGCCGATTAGGGGCGCAGCAGCTGGGCCTGGACTGCCGTGCTAATGAATTCTGACTTTATCCGGAGGGCAACGGGGAACCATTAAAGAGTTTCCGACAGGCAGAGATGTGGTCCTGTTTGCACTTTAGAACAATCCATCTGCCTGCCGGGAGCAGGCTGAGGGCAGAAGTCTCCTATAAAGGTGGATCGGGGCTGCACGGAGGTAGGGCTCGGAGCCAGGACCTGAGTGCAGCGGGATGAGGCCAGGAAGACACCCTGGGAGGGCTGTGCCAGAGCAGACAAACTCCAGTCTTCTGGCCCAGGAGTGGAGCCTGGGAAGTGTCCCACCCCAACCCAGCAGCAGCTGTTGGTGGGCGGCTCCCAGACACCTCAAGTACTGAGGGCACCCTCCTGCTTCAGCCTGGCCTCCAGCTTCTCTTCCTGGCTGGGCTGGGGAGGAGCCTCTGCCAGTGTTTGGTCCAACTCCTCAGGGAGAAAAGGGGGACACCCGAGTACCCTGGGAGGATAGCATCCAGGTCATCTTGTACGTGGTGTTCACTTCAAGCTTCATTCCAGAGCAACCCCTGGACCCCCAGCCTGGGTCCCGCTGACCCCTTCCTCCTGTCCACAGGAGGTGCACTGGGACATGTTGGTTAATATCTGTACAGAGAATGCATGCACACACACACACACATACACACAAGCACACAAGCACGCGCACACCCCTTAGATGTGCTGCCTAAACTCAGTGCCACTCCCTCCCTGAGGTCAGTGCTACTCCTGATTTGTACAGGGGCTCAGAGGGGCTTGAGGACTCTCCCAGGGTGCTATCTGCCCCAACACCTGTGGTCCTAATGACACTGGGTTACATAGCTCATCTCCTTCCAAACTACTGCCCCCGATAAAGGCTACCAGGCTGCACAAACAACCCCTGTTGTCACCGTTTCACTGTGAATAGGGAACCTAGACATGAGGTTCTCAGGGCCTCATGTGGCCCTGACCTCCAAGTCATCCTGCAATATGGTGACAGTGGCTGCCATTAAACTGGTTAAGAAACTCTAAAAAAAAAAAAAAAAAGTAAAAAGTGGCCAGGTGTGGTAGCACACACCTGTCTGTAATCCCAGCTTGGGAGGCTGAGGTAAGAGGATCAGCACGAGTTCAAGACCAGCCTACACTACAGATAATGAGCTCAAGGCCAGCCTGAACTATTGCATAATGAAACCCTGTCTCAGAAAAGACAGGAAAAGCTGGGCGTGGTGGCTCACGCCTGTAATCCCAGCACTCGGGAGGCTGAGACAGGAGGATTGGTGCAGGTTCGAGGCCAGCCTGGGCTAAAAAAGTAAGCTCAAGGCCAACCTCAACTGCATAGCAAGACCCCGTCTCAAAAAAAAAAGACAGGAAAGAAAAGAAACTCTGAGCCCATGCCAGACATGGTGGTACAGTCCTATGACCCCAGCACTTGGGAGGCTGAGGCAGGAAGAGTGCTGTGAGTTGGGGTCCAGCGTGGGCCACACAGAGTTCACAGTAGGCTCTAAAACAAGACTGTGTTTCGGGAAGAAAGAGAGAGAGAGAGAGAGAGAGAGAGAGAGAGAAGCCTGGCATGGTGGTGCACGCCTGTAATCCCAGCACTTGGGAGGCTGAGGCAGGAAGATCAGTGCGAGTTCAAGACCAGTCTGGGCTACAAAGTGAGCACACCTGTAATCCCAGCACTCAGGAGGCTGAGGCAGGAGGATCGGTGCGAGTTCGAGACCAGCCTGGGCTACAAAAGTAAGCTCAAGGCCAGCCTGTACTGCATAGCGAAATCCTGTCTCAAAAAGACAAAAGAAAAAAGAAAGAAAGAGAAATTCCAACTTGCCCTTCTCTACCTATTGGCCTACGAAGAGGACTAAGGGTGACTTGGGTAGGGTGTCCTCTCCCTAGTCTGCAGAGTGGGACAAGAAGAGAATGTCCCCTCCCCTGCAGCAAGCTGTGCAGCCGCTGGCACCGCACCCTCCCCATGAAACATCATCCACCAGGCCCAGCACTATGGAGGGGCCGTTTCTTGCCTTTGTGGGCCCTAAGGACAGGCACGGGATACATTACAGTGAGAAGCTTCCTGGGTTGGTGTGTTCTTTGGCATTAGGAGAATCATTAATTATGTAGCAAGTGTTTGAAGCAAAACGACAGCAGTAGCCTATAGGATGCATTTGCATAGCAATAAAGGATTGGTTAGATGCGAAATCTATCTGAAGCTCTGGGGACTCAGGTCCAAGGCCTTGTGGCAGCTGTAAACCACAACCACCAAAATCTCCAAGACAGCAAATCATGATGAAGGATTCTTGGTGCCTGCAGATGACGGCCAGGTGGCCACCTCGCTAAGACTGGGGGAAGCAGCCCAGGGCCTCAACCTCACCACCAGAGGCCCAGGTTTCTGGGTGTGACATCCCTCCCACAAAAGCCCCTGCCCACCCGAGGCTGCAAGCTGCTTCTCAAACCTGGATTTTGCTGAAGGAGCTTCTGCAATTCCCTGGGGTGTCAATTGCTGCTGGCATGCAGGTTGTGTGTTCCCCTTTAATGAGGAGCCAGGAGGACTGCAGAAAGCAGTCCCCACTCCTGGGGAGACCATCACTGCCAAAACCCCGCAGGCTGGGGCCTGAGCAGCCACCCCAGGACCACAGGGACAAGGCTCCCACCTGAGTGGCAGCGACAGTCACAACAGTAGTCCTGTATGCCAGGCAAGGGTCAGTTTAACCCCAAAGCCCAGTGTGAAAGCAGCCACCAAAACCCTCCAGGGTAGGCTCAGAGCAGTGTCACTAGAAAGCAGCAGAGCTGGCCTCCTCCTTTATCTTCCCACCACGACCACACCTTCTCCATCCAAGTCCTCCCCTAAGCACTATGGAAGCCCTGCAGCCTCGCTAGGCCCTGCCTGGCCTCCCCACTTCCTGCTTTTCTCCATCTGTACAACCTTCAAAGTCTGCAACATCTACTTACATATTTTCTTTCTGGCCTGGCATCTCCCCTCCCCCCCAGAACATAAGTGCCACCGTGAAGAGGTCCAGCCCCTTAGTGGCCACTACTGCATCCCTGCCAGCTACACCAGGTACACAGCAGGTGCCCAGTAAATACTTGAATGACTGGGGTAAAGACACTTGCCTGAGGTCCCCTGCTTTTCAATGGCAGAGCTGGGCTCTAAGCAAGAGCTTGGTCTCTGGCTCACATCAGAGAGCCAGAAGCTGTGAGGGGACACAGCCCCCTCCCCACAGCTGCTGAGAGAGGCTCCCTCAGGTCTCACCTATAAGCCCTGTGTATGGCCTGCACCCCATTGGGAATGAGAGGACTTCCAGGAAGCGCTGTCATCAGATTCCTTGTGTCCAAAGGCATCACAATGAAGAAAAGACCCCTTCAATCCAACATGCTAGGTAGCTCGAACCTACAATCCCAGCACTCAGGAGACTGAGGCAGGAGGATCAATGGAAATTCCTTTGAGGCATGGGCTACTAAGTGAGTTCAAGACCAGCCTGCTCTGCCCAGGGAAACCCTATCTCAAAAAAATAAAATAGAAAAAGAAAACATCCTTTCCCACTGATCCTGCCCTCGCCGAGCACAGGGCAGTCTCAAAACCTGCTGCCGGGCACCCACTGCCCACAAGAAGCCAAGCTCCAGAGCTCGGCTCTGAGCAAAAAGTTCACTGATGAACAGCAGCTCCAGGTTTAAAGTATCCACTGGGTCGCTGGGCCACCTGCCTCCTAGGCTGTCCCCTGCTCTCTGGACAGAGGCCTGGCCTCTGCCTGGCTGGGCGGCTTCTCCTGCGTCCCGTCTCCTCCACCTTGTCCTCTTTGTCTGATGTCCACACCGCAGTCCAATAAAGCACCAACGTGAAGCCTTATCTTAGCCTCTGTTTTCAGGGGAACCCATGAGCTCCTTGGCCAGGGGTGGCCTCAGGCGCCTCGCAGGGCCCTGCTCACGGTAATGAAGCACAAGGGAACCTGGGCGTGCTGCTGCACCAACAAGGGGCTGAGACGCAGAAGGACACCAAGTCTGAGCCCGGCCTGGGAAAATGCAACTTCCCGAGATGCTGTCGCACAATAAAGGAGACAAAAATGCTGGGGCTGTAGGCCAGTGTGCAGGCCCTGGGCTCCCTGAAAATGCACAAGAGAAGAAGATGCTTCACCGTGAGAAGGAGACAAGCCCTGCTGATCTTCCCACCGGGGGACAGTGGGGACCCGGCTCCCTGAAGACACAGACAAGCGTTCCCCAGTTTTCTGAGCTGTCTCTGCCACTGCTTCCACTGAGTGATCGGTGATAGCAGCTTGAGTTCTGCTGAACCGGACTTCCTAAAAAGCGGTGGAGGTATTTGAGCCCACTGTGTGTTAATCTGAGGGGCAGCTGCGGTGTGATGTATACTAGAGTATTGAAGACACCTGAGCAGGGGCTGGCAGCGCCAACACTCACCACACAGTCTCTTCTGTATTCCAGGCACCAAGCTAAGCCCTTTACCTGCACAGTTCACTTGATCCTCACAACTCCGGGTATTTTTATTAATATTAGGTTATTAGCATTTGCTTTTGACAGGAAAGAAAAAAGGTATGCATAGGCAAAATCACTTGTCAAATACCATCCAGCTAATAAGCTGCAGCACCAGGACGCTAATGTAATCTAAAGAGCAGACATGGAACCCAGGGGTGGCCAGGAGAAAGCACTGGGTGGCCTTGGGTGGCCTGTGAGGCTTCGGAAACATTGCTAACCAGGCAGCAGGTGCTTCTAGCACCAAGGCCCCGCCAAGGACAGGCGAAGGAGCTGAAGGCCCCAAGTGTCCTTCCCTTTCCCTGGATGGAAGAAAGGCAGAGGTGGCAGAAGCAGGCGACAGACCCAGACTGGACGTCCTTGGCCAGGAGCCTGAGTGGAGACACGACTATAGCTGGGAAGATCTCCGCTCGGTCCTCCCATGAGCCAGGCCCTCACCGGGTGACTGTCACACTGTCCCTGACATTGGAGGTTCAGGGAGGTGAAGTGGACCAGCAGGAGGGCTTTAGGGGGATCAGAGGTTCCCAGGGCTCCCGCCCTGCCCAAGCAGCCCAACTGTGGGAGAAGTGTCTGCGCTAGAAAGAATAAAAGAAACAGAAAAAAAAAAAAAAAAAAAATTCGCAGTATTATGACCTTCAAGAAGAGCAACTACATTTTACCTTGAAAACTGCAGAACTGAAAGCTGGGTCTGTACGGATGATGCAAATGATATGCAAACACAAATGCAAATGGGCCAGGGCTGCCCCCAGAAGCCTCCATGCCTACTGCCTCCAGAGGGAGATTGAGGAAGAGAGGCAGAGAGTGACTAGGGAGGGCTTGGGGGATGCCCAGTGCTGGGTCGGAGGTGACCGGCGGTGATGCGGGGACCAGGTGTTCAGCAAGTACTGCACCGTGGGGCTTTCCCATCCTGCTGAGAGTCTCTGGCCACTATGAGTGTGCACCACACACACGTATGCACGCATGCACAAGCGTGCATGCACACACACACAGAGCAGTCATGCAGGCACAGAAACTCAGAAGGTGAAGGGATCTGTCTGGGGAGAGAATTCTGTGCCCCCAACACCAGCGCTACAGCAACTGTGAAGCCTGTTTCCACCTTCCAGAGGCAGCAGTAAGGAGTGGGAGCATTATCCCACTGTCGCTGACCTGGCCTGAGAGGCCCAAAGGTGACTCAAACCCAGCGGCAAAGAGCAAGGAAGGCCTGAGGACCTAACTGAGCTTTTTTGTTGGCTTTTTTCTTGGCAGCACTAGGCCAAGGCTCCCTCACTGAGCCACGCCCAAGCCCGAGACCTAACGCCAGCTGGTGACACAGCTGCAAGAGTCCCCTCTGATAGCTGGTGTGGCGGTGCACAACCGTAATACCCGCCCTCCGGAGGCTGAGGCAGGAGGATCTCCACGAGTTACAAGCCAGCCTGAGCTACATAATGAGTTCAAGGCCAGCTTGAGTCATATAGCCAGATTCTGTCTTGAAAAACAGAAAACAAAGAGTCCCCTCTGCCTCATTATAGCAAAGCACTGGCCGGGAAAAGTACAACCAAGAAATGACTGTCGCTTCCTTGCTCCCCACATGGCAACTTCTGAAGTCTTTAACCTCCTGTGGCTTCCTTCCTCAGCCCCCTCCCTGGCCCTTCCATCCCACAGTGCTGCAGCTCTGGCTAAGGGTGCTCCAGGATGCAACCTCAAAGTGCCTCTGCTCCACACAGAATCCAATTTGGAAATCTGGGGGAGGCAGCAGATCTCTCATTTCAACCCCAGTGGGACCCAAGGCTAGATTTTTTTCAGTTGCCACCTGTCTCTGGGTGACTGTGCAAGATAGAAGAATGACTTTCCCAAAAGTCTACAAACTTGAAATGCCACCCTGCCCACTGGCTCCTACACACACACACACACAAAGAAGAAATGTGCTTTTCAGAGCAAAGAATGAATAAGCATTCTCACACCCCACAAGTAGCTCGCAGTGCCATGTGGGGCCGGCTGCCCATCCTCTCCTAGTTCCTGTGCCCTCCAAGTGGCCCTGGGGCTGTGTCACTTTCTCTCCTTCCCAGTTCCAGGACAACACAAGAACCTGGATCTGAGAGTAACTGAGTCCTGTGTGTAGCCAGGCAGGGGGCAGGATGAAGGCAGCCATGGGGAAGGGGTCGCCGCACCCTGGGCCTCTGAGCCACCAACCTGGGACACCCTTCATGCGCTGGGAGCTCTAAGAGCCTCTGCAAGGAGACAGCTGGGCATGGGGCAGCCTTAAAATAAAGGCCATGATTAGCTGAGCCAGAAGAGCTGCAAAATGCCAAATTGTTGTATTTTAGGGCCTCAGACTCCCTTTCCAAATTAATATTCATAGGGACTGACATGCCATTTATTTGCATATGTAGATTACTGCTCACCCTCTGCAGGGTGTTTTTATTTATTGTATTATTTTAAGTTTGGATGACACAGCAGGCAGGTCAGGCAGGAGAGGGCAGGTCCTGGGACAGGATAAGGTCAAAACAGCATCTGCATGGAGGCCAGATAGACCCTGAGGCACCAGCCCAGCACCTCCTCTGTGAGCCCAGAGTTGGGGTGAGTTGGCCAAAAGCACCTGAAGCATCTAAGACCTGTTTCTAAGGTGACAATCTACTTTACAAAGTTGTGAGACCCAAACCAGAAAATTAATTCACTCCAGAAGGATATGCTAAAGTGTGAAGTCTCAAGAGAGGCAGCTTCCCGCCCCGGCCCCCTGCAGGGAAGGGAGTCACCCTGCCCGCTGTCAGCTGTCACTGAAAGCCTGCTGCTGCCTCAGACTCTCCAGGAATCCCTCTCCTGCGCCAAGAATCAGGACTTAGCTTCCCCCCAGGAAGTTCAGAGTCCACCGTGAGCATCTGGAGCTTCCTAAACTATCCCAATATCCCAAGGTCAGGGCTGGGGACACAGCGCAGCAGTGCCTTCCTTTTTACACAAGGAAAAGCGATTAGAGGATCAGGCCGGTGATAAACGCGAAAAACAGGTCCGTCCCCTACCGCCCCCTGCTGGCTGAGAGCGCTTCCCACGCCGCCTGTGCGCTCCTTTGACTTCACAGGTTTGCAACCAGGCGAGATTGAAACAGCCCCTAAAAATCACCCAAAGGAGTGGCCGACGCAGGGGAGATATTCCCCCAGGTAAAGTGAGGGGGGGAAAGGGTGATTTTTCAGGTAAATATGCTATTCTTTGGGATTATGAAATCCATAGGTGCACACAGAACCCCCTAGCATGCGTGATGTCCAGGTTCGATCCCAGCAACACATACAACGCACGCACTCACGCATGGCGCAAAGATTCACCTGACCCCACCCTTTGCCTCAGTGGTCCTCCCCGCAGTGGGAAAGAGATGGCTTGCAGAAACACCCGCAGAGAGAAGTGGGGGCGGGGGGGCGGGGGCGGGGGTGGGCAGGAGGATTCCTGCGGATGCAGCTCTAATGCTGGTCTCCATCCGACTCAGCCCAGAAGCAGATGGGCACAGCGGGAAGTCCGGCGGGGAGGATGGGGACGCGGGACGAGGGAGGGCAGACTGAGGGGACAGCCAATGTCTGAGTTTGGGCTGCACCCAGTGAGTTCTATGAGAAAAGAAAAAAAAAAAGTAAGGCTGTGAGCTGGCCCAGATGGCGCTTCGTGCACAGGAGATGGGCAGGAGCCCGGCTGCTTGACACTGGTATCCGGGGAGCATCCGGATTCTGAGCCCCCAGCCACCTCTACGCTAGAATCTCCAAAGCCTGTCCCACTTACAGCGGCCCACAGGCCGCTCGGGGGACACACGTCCCGTGCGCGGCCAGGCACCACACCGGAGGCCAGCAAGGGAAGAAGCTGGCCAGGTAGAAGGAACCCAGACCAAGGGGCATTTTCATGGCAGAAAGGGAACACTGTCAAAAGCATGATGAAGACAAGAGGTATGCTAGCTGTGAATGCTGCGAATAGGATTGGGGGGCTGCTAAGCTGTGGAGCCCAAGCACTGGGAAGAGGGCACTGCTGACCAAGAAAATCCGGGAGACACCACATCTCACGGGGGGCGCGCAGACTTGATGACAGAAGCCAGGCATCGGAGGACCACTGTCTACGGCAGCATCTGCCCAGCAGCCACAACCGGCTTGCAAAGCTGGTAGGTCATCAAGGACCAGAATCCAGGGGACTGGGGCAGCGGGGGCCACCACTGCTGCCTTCCAAAGCCACTCTGGTCAGGGTTGACCATATTTATTCATGGAAGCAAATATCATTACAGAGACATCTTGTTTGGGCCAAAAAGTTCCACTGAAGAAGAAGAAAAAAAAAAAAGAGCAAGAGGATATACGGTATGGTGGGCAGGAAGAGCTGAGGATCTACCCACACTTCCTTGCTGGAGTTCAATGCACCAGGAAACCACTTCCACCAGGAAGTATGAGCCACTTCCACCAGGAAGCCTTCCCTGCCTACTGCCTCTCCTAAGGACACTGCTCTTCCTGCAGTGGCTGGTCTGGGGATCCTAATGATTTGTTTCTGCTCTCTATTTGATGGTCACACATGGTTCTAGCTTGTATCTAGATGTCCCCCCAAAGCCTCAGGCAATCATAGGTGGGGCTTTTCCAGAGGAGGCTGGAGCTATAATGTGTGTGCTAGGATCGATTCACAGTACAATGCTAGGATCAAGACACTAAGATTAGGATCGGAGGTATAGCTCAGCTGACTAAGCACTTGCTTAGGGAAGCACAGGAGCCAGGGTTCGGTTCCTGGCCCCCGCTGCCGTGCCAGCCCCGCTTTCCAGCACGCTGAGGCAGCGATCTAGTCTGGGTGTGGTGGCACATGCCTGTAATCCCAGCACTTGGGAGGTCCAAGCAGGAGAATCACTATGAGTCGGTAGTGAGACCCTGTACAAAAAAAAAGGCACTAAGATTAGAGTGTGAGCACTGCTCACCCCAAGCAGCCTGGATAAGATAAAGGGGGCAGAACGATGGTGTTGAGGTCTCTCACTTGCTTGCTCTTGCTGTCCCCTGTCTGCCATCTGTTTCTCCTGTGTAGCACGCCTGTTTCATGCCACCTTGCCTTGGAGCCAGCTGGTTATGGACTGAGACCTCTACAAACTGAGCTAAATAAACCTTTTCCCCTTTAAATTTGGGAGTCAAGTACTTTGTCTCAGTAACAAGAAAAAGTAGCTAAAACACATACCTCCTTCATGAGGTTATGAATTCTTGGAAGTCCACTGTCAAAAATCTTCCAATAATCTTCTACCTCTCTTGTATCAGTCAAGTGTAATTATTGAACTCATTCAGATTCATCTTCCCAATAAATCCTGAGGCTTAAAAGGTGAAATACTTTGCCCAAGGTCACACGGCCGAAAAAGAATGAAGAATTCAAGGCCAGATCTTGAAATCTACAACCAACATTATTTATTGTTTTTTCCTCCTTTCTAAAAGCACCCTTGCCGGGCGTGGTGGCTCACGCCTGTAATCCCAGCACTTGGGAGGCTGAGGCAGGAGGATCGCTGCGAGTTCGAGACCAGCCTGGGCTACAAAAGTGAGCTCAAAGCCAGCCTGAACTGCACAGTGAGACCCTGTCTCAAAAAGCCAATAAATAAATAAATAAATAAATAAAATAAAAGCACCCTACCTTGGTTCCTCTCTGAGGTCCCACCCAGATGATTCTAGGCCCATCATGATAACCTCCTTCTCTTGCCTGTGGTTAACTTAAGGATGACATGTGATTCACACTTCCAGCTTAGAAGACAAGGACGAGTCTGCTCAGAAAAGGCTCCTCTCCTGCCTTTTCTACCTGCACACAAGATACTGAGAATGAAACAGCTGGAACTATGGCAGCCATCTTGTGACCTTGAGAATAGGAAAGATGAAAAGAACCTGGACTGTGGAAACACAGACCTCGTGACCAGACAAACACTAACTTCCTCAGTGTTTCAGCCAGTAGATCTCAACTTTTCTGAGGCTTGCAGCCTGGATACTCTAATCAAGGGCTCACTACAGATACTTGAGCAAAGCATTGTGGGCCATGGATAGCAAGTCCTACCTGCCCTCATAATGCCTCCCTCAAGGCTGGGTACAGCCACTGTTCAGTCTACCTCAGTGGAGTCTCCTCTTTCCATCTCACTCGTTCCATGGGATTTATTCCCTCACACTTTGACTATGACCTCCAGGTTGCTGACTAAGTCCTTTTCCATCTTCTGTCCCTGACTTCAAGGATCAAGCTTAAAGCGAGGCCCCTACCTACGCATGGCCAGAGGGACCATCGGCTCAACTCGGCATTCCTAAATGTTTGTTCGTTGGAATGTCTTTCTCAACTAGATCTCACCCAAATGTTGGAGAGTCAGGCTGAATTCCAACTTCCCGCTCCAGAAGAGACAGGTTGTGCCTGCATAATTAGGCCAGCCAGCTTTATTTGCTGTAAAAACATAGATTTTTTTTTTTTTTTTTTGCTTCTTCTCAACTGTAAAATAATCAATAAATAGAATCCTGATGAAAAATGCTAACATTTAGGAGAACAACTCTTTTATGCTTCTTTTCTTTGGGGGCTAATTAACACATCGGGGATAAAGTGTACTGTTAGAGTAATCCAATCAGCTAAGTCAAAATCAACTCTCTCTTGCCCCTGCTGTGACACAACTTGGTGTCAGAGACAGACAGACAGACAGGCAGACAGACAGGCAGGCAGGCAGGCAGATGGTTTCAGAACATTCTGAAATGCATCACAAACACATCTGTAAGCTTGTGATGCAGGATGCCTGTGGCCTCTCTCTGTCCTCATCGGCTGTTCAGTTTTCTCTTCCTGTCCCCTAGTTTTTGACCCATGTGACCCAGCTGGCTTCAGGGGTGGGAGAAGCCATCTTTAAGACTTTCTTAGTTTTAAATGAAAAAGACTCAGCTCTTTGGACAATGGCCATCCATGCCATGAAAACTTCATGAGGGGTCCTCGGAAGGGATGACACCTTTTCAATTATGTCACTGCTGTAACAAACCTCCCACTGAGCCTCGGGGCAAGATGCCTACATCCAATGCACAACACCTATTTATTCCCTAATTACATTGCAATATATTCTCTCTGTGTGTGTGCTGATGAAGATAAAATATTCTTTTAATTCTGCGGGCGGCCACCTGAGGGGGGGGGAGGGGACGCAGGCAGGCAAGTCCTAGAATTCCTGCAGCTAAATTGCAGCCTTTGTTCCACACCTCTCCCCTCTGCAAGGGACTTCAAACACACACACATTTTACCCTGGTCCTCAAAGTGTGGTCCCAGAGCAGCAGAAGCAGCAATAGCATCTGAGAACTCCTGAAAATGCAGACCACTGAGCCCTCTTTAGGCCCCCTGAATCAGAAACTCGGTGGGTAGGTTCAGCATCTGCTTTCACAGGCCCTGCCCACTGATGTCTGTGCCTACAAAATAGCCAGAGCATTGCTTTAACTCGAACTAGATATCCAGGACACCAGGAACCTATAAGGGCTGGGCTCCGCTTGCTGCAGTTCAGGGCTCCATTTATCGGTCTGTACAATGGGGCTCCAGGGTTACTGGGCAGCTTCGGATGCTGGAATTTAAGAAGTACATGGTTACCTGGCACCTGTCTCTATGGATACCTCACAAGATAGCCATTGCCAACACTCATGCTAACTGGCAGAAGCTCCACAGAGCAGTTCTCCAATGTCACAGCTAAGGTCATCAATGCAGCTGCCCTGGGTCACCCCTGGCAACCGGGCAGGAGCTAGGAGGTAGCGCTGGGAGCCCAGAGAATCTCCAAAGCTCTTCACCAACAGCTTCCCATCTTTTCACCCTGGAGCACTGAGCCACCAAAAGGAAGCTGGGGACTGTCACTGTCTTCCCCACACTGTCCCACTTGGGCAGCTCTGCAGACACCCTCTTGCATTTGTCTCCAACCTACAACTACACAGTAAGCCCTCACAGGACAGAGCCTTGAATGACCACCACAAGGCTGGGGACTCTTGCAGTCTCATTCATGGCTGTGTCCCCAGGGGCCACACAGGTGCCACTGCAGAGCAGCAGCTCCAGCGCAATACCAAGATTAAATCCTCATCCATGCCCTGCTCATAGGAAGTCCAAATACCATCAACACCCAGGTCCTAAGCTATGGCTCAGATGAAGCACAAAAATGAATGAAACCTTGGGAGTCAGGGAGAAAGAGAAAAAGAAGCAAAAGCCCATCTCTCGGCTTATGTCACAACCCTCAGGCTCACGGGGTGCCGGCTTCTGGGACAACTGCCCACCCTCATCTAGAACCAGAGGGCCGTCCAGCCCACGTCTGAGCTAAGTTCTCCTTGGCCTTGAATGTGACACCTTTATCCAGCTGCCTAGCATTCTTCTAGCCTTCCTGCCTCCCTCTAGCACTGAGCCCTGGGGCCCCAGCCACCCAAGGCTCAGGTGTTGCTTGCTCCCTGACTGGCTACAGGAGGGGCCTGCAGGGGTCCACACTTCTGAATGACCCCATCCTGCACCTCTCCAGCACAGGTCTAGACTAGGTGTACAAGAGTCCCAGGAAAGAGTCATCTGGGGAATGCTGAGACCCAGACAGAAGAGCTAGCAGCAGTGCCCGGGTCACCTCACCCTCACAGCCCTCCAGCCTGGCTCTGGTGCCAGCCACCTGACTGGGCAAAGCGGCCAGGTGTGGGGAAAGTGATAAGGTCAGTGTAGAGTGCAGCAAGGGCCCCATCTGGGAGCCCCGAGACCTGGGTCACCCTCCCTTCCTCCTCTGCTAGCTCTGGGGGGCTTCTCCCACCTCCTCAGGGCCTCCCATCCATGGAATGGAAAGAGAAGCCCATACCGCAGTTGTAGACTTCACGTTTCTAGCGGCTTGGGAGCAACAGAGAACGCTGGTGCGCGGTGCCCACCAGGGAAAATTCGCCAAAACGGCGCAGCGGGTGGCAGGTTCAGTGCCCTGGGCACCCTGCCCAGGCCGCAGGGGCGAGGTCGCAGTGACCCTCTGCGCAAAGCCCTAGACTTTTGGCCCCACTAAACCTGCGCTAAACCAGGCAAGAGAATCTCCGGGACAGTACTACTACATCCACAGGGCTGGGAAGTAAGGGTGGGTGGGGGTTCCTTCTCCGATACTCGGGTTTCCAGCGTTTCTGAACTCGGGGAGCTGGGAGAGGCGCCCAGAAAAGCTCGGGGAGCCCCGCCGGCTGTCGCGCGCCGCCACCAGGCCGGTACTTTAACCCTTGTTTTCCCGGTACAGTGCGGGACACGAGTCCCCTTGCCCGGATCCCAAGCGCCTCCAAAGCAGGTAGTCCTGCTCTGTCTGCTCCCAGGGAGGGCCTGAAGCCGAGCCACTCTGACAGATTTTTCTTGAGAGCCTGATTGCCAGGGACAGAGTCTGCCAGCCTCGCAGAGTGGGCCAGAGGACCGGACAAGACGCGTCCGCCGCGGGAAGGAGCCCAAGGAGCCCAGGCCCGGAGAGGCCGGCGACGCCAAGGCTCCGCGCCCCCGGGTCACAACAGCGATGTCTCTGTCCCACCCACGAGGCACGATCCTCCTCGTTTTAAGTCATTGATTTCTAACAAAATAGGAAAAGCAGCCAAGTCCTGGAGGAGGGCGACGGCGCCTGGAAGCGCCGCGGGACCCCAGCGACCACTCATCTTCCACCTCCACCACGGCCGCCCACGGTGGCAGGGCGGCAAGTTGGGAACTTCGAGCCCACGATCCCGGAGCGCGCGGGGAGTGACTCGCTTCTCTATTAACTTTGGGAGCTGCGGTCGCCGGCGGGAGCAGGGGACGTGTGCAAGGGGGTGCCCCGAGTCCCGGATTTCCCAAATAAAATGCGCTCGGCTGTGCGACTCCCCGAAGCCAGACGCGCGTGGACTGGCTGGGATCGGCGGGCAGAGAAGCACTCAGCCGCGGCTCTGACTCGCACGCGTCCTCGGGCACCCCAGCGGCTCGGGGCCAGGAGTCCCCGGGTTCCCTGGCTCCGGCTCCGCTCCCGAGTCACCCCCGCACGTGGAGGCGCCGCGGCATCTGCGTCCTCACTGCAGCCGAGGGCGCGCGCCTGCCCACGCCGGGGCGCTCCGCGTGCTGCCGGACCCCAGCCCGCAACGCCTCCCTGCGCCAAACTCGGCTTCCAGAGTCCGGAGCCCAGCGGGCTGCACCGCCCGGGAGCCACGGGGCAGGCGGAAAGTTAGTCTCCGGCAGCGGAGCCTTCTCCCCAGCCCCGGACCGCACCGCGGTCTCCCGCGTCCCCGCGGACCCCACCCAGCCACCTACCTGCTTCCGCGGCCCGCCCAGGGCTCGCCAGCCGGTCGCGCAGTCGGGTCCTCCGGAACCTGAGCCGCCACGATCGCCGGGCCGGGCGCGGGAGCCACGAGCAGTCGGAGCCGGGCGGCGGGCGGCGGGCGGCGGGCGAGTGCACGAGCCCAGGCTGCCGGAGCCGGCGCTGCCACGAGCACCCCCAGCCACGGGCTCGGCCCCGCCCCCGCCCCCCCCGGCTCGGCCCCGCCCCCCCGCGCCGCCCCGCCCTCCGCGAGCCGCCGCCGCCCCCGCCCGGCTCCCCGCGCTCCTCGGTCCTTTCAGACCCCGGTCGGTGCGCGCGCTCTTTCTCCCATCTCTCCCTCTAGCTTCCCTTCGGATCTCTTTCGCTTCGCTCTCCCGCTTTCCAGCGCCCTTTCTCTCCGCCCCCTTGCGTTCTCTCTGCTCCCTTTTCTCGGTTTCTCTTTTCTGTCTCCCTCTCCTTTTCACCTTCTCGCAGCTCTGCTCCCCCTGCGTGCCCACTCCATCTCCTAGAGGAATAGGGGGGCGTCCCACGAGGGTCCAGAGAGACCAGGGCCTTTTAACGGGCGGGGGACAGAGCGGCTCAGGCCTGGGCTGGACAGTGGGCCTCCGGAAACATCTGAGCTGGGTTCGAGGCGCTAAGCGAAGAACTCGGACGTCAAGATCAGGCTGCGCTGAGTGACACCTGCTGGGAGGAGGAAACTAAAGCGCAGGCAGCGAAGAGCTTGCCTTGGCCGGGTCTCTCCGGAGAGGCTGTGGCTTCCGAGATCCCCAAAGGGGCGTGTAGGGTCCAGAGCCTGGGCCTCCCGCCGCTGCAAGACACCTTAGGGCCTGGAACCCCTGGCCATCATCTCCGCAGCCTCTGCACCTCTCCTGGCAATGCAAGGTGCTCTTGCTCCCGCCTACCCACATGAGGCAGGGGGTCTCCTAGAGCTTAGAATTTAAGGGAGCACTCACTGTCAAGGCCATGCAAGGACAGCTTCTACCCCTGAAAGTGAGTGTCCCCTTAAATTCAGCACCTAGGAACCTCCCTGCCCCACCCTAACCTTGGCTCTGGACAAACCTTCCCACAGTCTTTCACTTTCATGGCAGTCCGGAAGGAGCTGATATCAGAGATGCCAAGTTCTACTGCTTGCTAACCTCTAGCCTCAGTTTCCTTACCTGTAAAATGGGAATACTAACGGTACTGTGAACCCTATGAGAATTAAACACCATAATGCACCAAAGGTCAGCTTCAGGCACATATTGGCAACTGTTAGCAATTAATATTATACATGTGGAGTTTGTATATCTTCACCCTGACATTTCCCTTTGTGTCAGAAGTTCGAACTTCTTAGGGGCTGGGGAGATAGCTCAGTAGAATAAGCATTTGCCTGGCAAGTGCAAGGGCCTGAGTTCCATCCCCAGTTCTGCAACAAAAAAAAAAAAAAAAAAAAAAAAATTCAACTTCCCCCAATGCTGTCCTCAGTACAGCCCTCCCCCACCCTCACCCATGTCGCTGCCGTGCCAGGGATTGCCTGGTCCGCTGCCATACTCTAAAGAGCCACATGGATCTATAAAGCTGCACCTTCCACACCCCGATGGCAAGCCTCCAAGGACGCATGTCCCAGCAGAGCCAGGAACACTTTTAGCCAGTCTCACGGGGTCACGCTGGAGCCCTGCACCATCGCTCACGCGCCAGCCCCACAGCCTGTGTTGGGGGTGACCCCACTTTGCCTCGTCCATGTCCAACCCAGCTGCATCGCGTGTTTCATTTGTTCTATATTTTGGTATTGCTCGTGGAACCCAGCGAGGCACTATCTCTGAGCTACATCACTCAGCCCCTTTTGTTTTTTATTTTTCTTCTGTCTTTCTTTCTTTCTTTCTTTCTTTCTCTCTCTTTTTTTAAATTTATTTTGAAAGTTTCAATAA
Organism: Myocastor coypus; assembly: GCA_004027025.1. Classification (NCBI taxonomy): domain Eukaryota; kingdom Metazoa; phylum Chordata; class Mammalia; order Rodentia; family Myocastoridae; genus Myocastor; species Myocastor coypus. The sequence goes on along the minus strand of PVJA010028240.1, from coordinate 3,763 downwards.
ATTGCCCAGCCTGTGCTTGAGCTTTCTTTTTCTTTTCTTTCCTTTTCTTTCTTTCTTGTTTTTTTAATATGTTTTAGTACAAGTCTCACTACATAAATCAGACTCGTAGTGATTCTCCTGGTTTCAGCCTCCCAAGCGCTGTGATTACAGGTGCACGCCACCACGCCCAGTCTTAATCGCCTTCGCAGGGCGCCCTGGGGGCGGGGCCTGCACGGAACACGGACTTCAAACCCATGTGGCGGCTGCTGCTGTGCTCTGCCTAAACAGGAGCATTAATAATCCACTGAAATATCGAGACCAGCCTGGGCTACAAAAGTGAGCTCAAGGCCAGCCTGAACTGCATAGCGAGACCCTGTCTCAAAAAGACCGAAAAAAAAAAAAAAAAAAAAAATCCACTGAACCAGAGCCAGCCAAATAGCTTAGCAGATTAAAGCGTCCCCTGATCTGCTTGGCTGGCCCCACCCAGGGGCCACACTGACACGGTGCGCGCCTGTAATCCCAGCTCTTGGGAGGCTGTAAGCAGGACAATCACAAGTCCAAACTTCGTAATGAATCCCTCAACACCCTGTAGACCCTGCTCTAAATGCAGAAAATAATAATAATAATAATAATCCACTGAACTATCTGATGGGCCCACGGGTTTGAGTGTTCAACCTTACTGCTTCATCCTCCCAAAATGCTTTACAGGTTGTATCATGTTATCCATCTTTTTTTCTTTTTTTTTTTAAACTTTATTTATGTTATGGCGGCCGGCTCAGCCTGCCCTGGGAGTGGGGCTGGCATAGCATGTGGTACCAGGGATGGAACCTCGGTCCCTGAGGTTGCCTAAGCTTTTCTAAGCAGGCGCTTTAGACCACTGACCTATCTCGCCAGTAAACACACACACACACACACACAAAACACACACCCCACACTGAGGTATGAATCCTGCTTTGAAAATGTTTCCACTCCAGCCAGGAATGTTGGTATACATCTGCACTCCCAGCACTCAGGAGGAGGCTGAGGCAGGAGGATCATGAGTGTAAGGCCAACTTGGCCCCACAGCAGAAACCAAACAAAGCAAGAATGAATCTGAGCTCAGATGAGCTCAGATTCACAATAGAAAGCAGAGCACAGAGGTGACCAGGACGGGCCCAGGAACGGCTGTCCCATTCCACACTGGTGCCTCCTCCCCTGTTGGCTCTGTGGCCACCAGTGAGGCTCTTCCCACTGTACACCCTTCTGCCAGGACAGAAGTGGGGCAGGAGGCCTCGCTGCAGGGACCCAGGAAGCCACACAGCTTCCTCCTCTCAGCCAAGAGCAAGGGTGTTCCCTCTCTCTACTGCCCTCCTCACCTTCCCTTGCTGGGGACCCCCTCTTTCTCCTTCTGCTGAGCCGTGCTCAAAGACTCAGGGGACTCAGAGGGAAGGCTGGGGCTTATTGAGTGCAGGTAAGGCCCCAGAACTCATGTTGTGTTCCAAACCTTAGGCAGAGCAGGTTGTGTCAGAGTGCCCTGGCTGAAGTGTCTGTCTCTGGCCAGCACCTGAGGCCTTTTGAGCCCTGTCCTGCTAACCTTCAGATCTACCACAAAGCCTACAGTAAGGTCCTGCCTTGTATGCAAAGGAAGCCAGCCACAGCGGGGCACAGTTGTATTCCCTGCACTTGGGAGGCTGAAGCAGGAGAATTCCAAGTTGGAACTCAGCACAGGCAACTGAGTTGGACTCTGTCTCAGAATATAAATGAATAAAGGAAGTGTCAGAGACATAGCTCCATGCAGAGGCCCTGGGTTCAATCCCCAGCCCCAATCAATCAATGACTGAACAGTAATTCACCACATAAAGTCATATAACCAGAAGGCAGCCCAACTTGAACTTGAATTCAAGCTTGTTCAAAGCTCTTTCCTGGATGCTGTGGTGTCTCACACTGCTTAGCTGGAGCCAGGGCCCAAAACCTCCCTGGCTGTGCCTGCTTCAGCAGAGTCTTCAGAGAGGTAACCTTGAAACTACCTCAACTGGAGGACCCAAGGATCTCTGTTCCTGGGAACCCAACACCCAGGATCTAAGGTAATGTTGGTGATGCCTGCCACAGTGGACTGTTTGTACCATTGAAAGCTCGAAAAAGGGAGATGGGGGATAGGGGTTGGGCAGATAGCTCCGTGGCACAAGTGCCTGCCTGGCAAGTTGAAGATCATGAGTTAGAATCCCAGTCCCACAAAAAGAAGAAAGAAAGAAAAGAAAGAAAGAAAGAAAGAAAGAAAGAAAGAAAGAAAGAAAGAAAGCTCCCAAAGGTTTGCCCTCACTTCAACACTGTAACACAATGACACATCTACAGGTGGCCTACACACAGTCCTACCTCAAACACCCGTGAACACACCAGTGACCCACAATTCCCACGCCCACAAAACAGAGCCAGAATGTGGCCCAGTAGAAAGACTCTTCCCACATGCTTTTTATGAAGCCACAACCACCAATCGAAGTCTTGATTAACTTGGCTGTATGTATTAAGTGGTGTTCAATATTTAATAACTTTGGATATGGATTGAATATGTAATGCAATCGGTAGAGCTTAGTTGCGTATAAACATCAGGAGTAGCAATTGCTTGGAATTGAGAACTGGGTTTGTGAGATCTCCACTCTACATTTTCCTGAGATTATCTCAAGGATGGGTTATCATTACAACATTATTAGGTACTATTTATTATGATGTGCCACTGTTGGAACGTGTGTTACTATGCAGTCTGAGAAATGTGGTGTCTAGACACTGAATTCCTTTGCATCTAGGGAAACGGGTTGGATCTGGACCTCCCTCCTTCAGGTTTACCAGGAAAAGGGGCTAAATGAAATACTAGAAATTTATTCTCACTCTCTATTTTTTTCTTTTTGTTTTTTCAGTACCAAAGACTGAACCGAGGGTCTTCCCACTAAGCTACATCCTCAGCACCTTCTTGTGTTTTTGTCTCAAGATTGGGTCCCACTACCTCGTGAAATCACCCAGCCTGGGTTTGAACTTGAGATCCTTGTGCCTCAGCCTTGAAGAGTGCGAGGGTTGCAAGCACAAAACCAGCACTCCCAGCTTGCATTCTGTCTGAAATCTTCAGGTCTCCCACAGGTATAAGAAAGATGGCCTGGATGCAATTCATGTGCAATAATTTGTCCCAGCACAAGAGCTCTGCTTTACGCACTGCAGGTAAACACCAGGAATCCAGGAATCTTCTTTACAGAAATGACAATGGACTGCAACGGGCAGCTCCGAGAGGCCTCTCAGGCGCCGGGAGGAGGTGAGGTTCCGGAAGGGAATGGGTTTAACATAGCCCGTATGTATGGGTATTACAGGAGTTACAGTTAGGTATTAACAATGCTCTCTGGCTAACAAGCAGTGATGAAATGCGGTCTCTTAGAGGCAGAGCTGGATCACTGAAAATCGTCCTTAGGCCACAGCAGGCTGCAGCCAGCAGGACATAAACTGCTTACTCACAAGACAGCAGGGTGGGCCCTTCCTCCTTCCGACACACCTTTGTGGAGCTCCCACCACGTGGCTCTGGGGTCCTGGCCACATGTGAGCAGAGCTGGTAGACCACCACGGCAGCGCAGCCCTTGGGCAGGGGGTCAGTGCCATCGGGATTCTAGATACTCTTTTCCAAAAATTGGAAAAATGATACCTCTGAATACTTTCCCACTGAGGAGCAAAGACACTAGAGTATCTAGATAACACACTCTTCTCCTCTTCAGTACCATCCTAAGCATGAAATCCTGCCTGAGAACCAGGATAGAGCTCCGCAATAGAG
>PVJA010028239.1:0-18021 GCA_004027025.1 Myocastor coypus | reverse complement strand
CTTACTGTGTAGCCTAAACTGGCCTTGAACTCAGAGCCATCCTCCTTCCTCAGCCTCCCAAACATATACAGCCCTAAGGAAATACCTAGTATGGAATGTAGACACATCAACAAAAGATGAAGATTAGGACTGGAGAAATAGTTCAGAGGTCTAAGTGCCTTCCCCACAACCACAAGGACCTGGGTTCAATCCCCAGCACCACATGCCATGTCAGCCCCTGTAATCCCAGCACTGGGGAGGCTGAAACAAAAGGATCATTACCACCCTGAATTACATAGGGAGACCCTGTACCAAATAAATACATAAAAGGTTTTTAAAATTTAAAAAAAAATTAAAAAAAAGATGAAGATTAAATTTTCCTTTATCAGATTTAATGGTGATACATTTAATTTGATGTATTTCCTTGTGTCCCATATGTTTTTACCTGCATTACTGGGTTCCAGGATTTCTTCCCTGATTTTGATTTCTTCTGTGACTCACTGGTGATTTAAGAGGTTTTTTTTTTTTTTTTTTTTTTCCATGTGTTTGCATAATTTCTGTGGGGTTTTTGGCAGTGATTTATAGTTTCATTACAATATTATCTGATAATATACATGCTTAATATGATTCTTTTGCATTTATTTAACCATTGCTTATGGGCTAATACATGGTTTATTTTGGAGAAAATTCTGTGGTGCTGAAAAGAATGTATGCTGTTGTTGGGTAAAACATTAGAATCTAGTGAGTCCACTTGTTGGGAGGCGTGGTTCAACTCTGATACTTCTTTTTTTGTCTAATTGATCTGTTTGTAACAGTGGAGTACTAGATCTCCATTGTACTTATGTTGATGTTTATATGATTTTTTAGGTTTGTTTTATGAGGTTGGGTGTGGTAGTGTTTGGTACATATATGTTTTTAGCTGTTAACTCTTTTTTTTTTTTTTTTGTCTTTTTGAGACAGGGTCTCACTATGCAGTTCAGGCTGGCCTTGAGCTCACTTTTGTAGCCCAGGCTGGTCTTGAACTCACACCAATCCTTCTGCCTCAGCCTCCCAAGTGCTAGTATTACAGGTGTGCACCACCATGCCCAGCTACTATTAACTCTTCTTATTGAATTGTTCCTTTAGATAGTATATATCGACTTTCTTTGCTTCTGATGACCAGGTTTGGCTTGAAGAATGCCATCAAATCATTGTACAGTTTATTTTGATACAGTTAGCTGGTAGATCAGGTTAATGACTGATGATTGTTACTATGTTTGATATTTTGGTGTGGAATCCAGGCCTCATCCACACTAGGCCAGTGCTCACCAGCCTCCAGGGTAACTAAGGGCTTCCTAGTGGCAAATCCCTGAGCTCCTCCAGCAGGCTCTGCACTGACTCCTCCTGCCTGGGTTGTCATAACCCTGGGCTTCTTGATTCCACTCCCTACCCTGTCCATCCTTTCATTGCTGCATCTTCTACTTTCTCTTTTATCTTCTTTTTCTTTGCTCATCCTCTTAATTTGAAGCTTTCTTACAGTTGTTTTCAGCTTTTTGTACCTTGCAGAACACAGGTCCATCTGCTGGAGGCCTGTCACCATTGACTTTCCAGCCATGCTCTTTTCCCAGTATCTCCTAGGAGTCTGTGAGCATGCCATCTCCTTGTCCTTCCCCTCTCCACCTAGTTCTGTCTCCCAGATCTGTTGCAGCTAGGAAGCTCCTCTTCCCTCCCTGTCCTCCCTGCTGCCCCCTTAATGCTGGCAGTTGCTGTGTATTTGGGACTGCTGCAGCCATTCCTGCCTGTGCTCCCTGTTCCTGAGGGAGGTGCCAATGTTAAAAAAAAAAAAAAAAAAAAAAAGGCACTGTTTGAAAGCTGGGCTTTGCATGTAAGTGGGAAAAAATAATTCTTTTGAAAAATTTTACAGATTTTTAAAAATGAACCATTTATTTTCATTTACAAAAAATGGAGGATAAAATCGTTGTATCTACAGAAGACCAGTCTGTGATTAGTCTTTTTATTCCACTGAAGGATCTTTCTGTGATTTTTTTTTTTATGATTCTTCACAGGAGAATCAAGATAAATGAGTTTATAGGAATATACTTCAGGCCCTCAGAATAAAAGTGAAGTTAAAACACAGAATCCAAGAGACAGCCCACTCACTCAATCTGCTAGGGGTCAATTTAATCAAAAAATTTTTCCAAAAGAAAATAAAGTTTTTTTATAAAGGCATGATAATTTACTTCACTGATTTTTAATCTCTCAAAAGTATATGTAAAGGGGGCAGGGAGATAACTCAGGGGCACAAGTGCTTGCCTGGCAAGTGCAAGGTCCTGAGCTCAGTCTCTGGTTCCAGAAAAAAAAAGTGTATATAAAAATTATAAACATATATGTAACAGTAGTGTACAAAAGGAAAGTAAAACAAGTTCAATGATTCTTTAAGTTCTGATATCTGAGGTCTAGTATTTTCTGCTTCTGAATACTGGATATAAAAAGTCAAAACTGGTACCCACTGTCCTAAACACAATGCATTCCATATGGTTTGTTTTGGTACTGGGAATCAAACTCAGGACTTGGTGCATGCCAGGCAGGTGCTGTGCCGCTGAGCTCTCTCCCCAGGCCTTACAATGCATTCTGCAAAGCCTCTAGATTGTTCGTAGGTGCAGGCTGCCTGGCCTAACACAGTTAGCTCTCTCCTACCATAGGTAAGACTGACTTCTGTTGCCTCAGCCCTCTTTTCAGAGAACACCTGATTCTCTGAGGTTGGTGTGTAATTTGCCTTTCTGATTTATTGATTAAAATTTTCTTTTGCTTTTCTGGTACAGGGCCTTGCTATGTAGTCCAGGTTGGCTTTGAACTCACTGTGTAACCCAGGCTTGGCTCAAACTCACAGTGGTCCTCCTGCCTCAGCCTCCGGAGTACTGGCATAATAGATGTGTACTGTCACACTCTACTAATTCAAGTATCATTGATCATTAATATATGCCAAGCATTGCTTCATGTCCTGGATAGTTAATTAAACAGTATTAACAGATTAATCACATAAGATTATACTACCAGTTTGGATTTGGTCCAGAAAACAGCCATGGCATCTAGTGTAGCTATAAAGAATTTAGTGAGGGAAGCCGGGCGTGGTGGCGCACGCCTGTAATCCCAGCACTAGGGAGGCTGAGGCAGGAGGATCGTGTGAGTTCGAGACCAGTCTTGGCTACAAAAGTGAGCTCAAGGCCAACCTGAACCGCATAGCGAGACCCTGTCTGAAAAAAAAGCCAAAAAAAAAAAAAAAAAAAGAATTTAGTGAGGGAGAAGGGGCCACTGAAGATATAAGTTCAGAGCAGGACATTCAGAGGAGCAGCTGGCTCCCCTGGTGCAGGGCAGGAAAGCCCTGTGGGTGATGTAGCAAAGCAGCCTGGGCCTTGTGGGTCCAGCCACCCTCTGGAAATGATGGCCTCTGCTTCACATTTGCCTTCTTTCTAAGGTTTGAAGGAGCTCCTGTCACTGGCATACCAGGACAGTCAGGACCTGGATTTTGAGCAGCCAGCGTGAGACCTCAACAGGGGCTGAGCTGATTGTCCACATGGTGACACCCAGGTGGTAACACCCAGGTTGTGCACTCGGGCACGCTGTCACTGTCTTAGTCTGCTATTAGTTCATCTCCACATTTGGTGACCCTGGAGTGTTGCCACCTAACCTTTTCCACAGAAGCATCTTGGACTGCTTTCTGTAGCTTTAACCTGCCCTAAGGTAAAGTGTTATTAACAATACTGATTTCTCCCAGGCCTGTTTCTGGAGCTCAGGGCCTGATCCCAGTTCCCTCTTGAGATACTACTTGTCCCTTATCAGTCATCTGAGCAAAGCCCCAGGGTCCTAGTGCAGCAAGCCTGAATTTCATCTGATTTTGATTTCCAGGTCACCTAGAGAAATGTACAAATAAAAACTACATGACTAACTATTGAAAATCTCAGTGTTTGTGTATCTCTGGACTTGAGGCCAAGGTCCAGAGTGAGATTACAGGAGTGAACAGGTTTTTGCCATTGGTAGAAAGGTTGATATGGCACCTTACCTGCTGATCTGAAGCTGGCAGAATGGTGCTTATCTCCCTGCCATTGAAGCACACCCCGCTCCCCCACACAACAATCCTGTGTGTCTCTGTTCCTGCCCATTCACCTAGAGGTTATTTTAATATTTGAAAATCTTCATTGGCTGGGCTGGTGAGATGGCTCAGCAATCTAAAGCACTTGCTTAGGTAAGCTTAGGCAACCACAGGGACCACAGTTCAATCTCCAGCACCACATGCTGTGCCAGCCCCACCCCCAGGGTAGCCTGAACCAGCCATTATATTTAGATAGATAGATAGATAGATAGATAGATAGATAGATAGATAGATACATATATATCTATATATCTTCAGTGACTGAATGAAGGATGAATAGTTGGCATCTAGCTCCACATAGGATTTGTACCAATGATTGTCTTTCTAATGAGGGCATTAGACATTAAAAAAAAAAGTGGGGGGGACTGGCAAGATGACTCAGTGGTGTAAAGCACCTGATTAGGAAACCTCAGGCAACCGCAGGGACTGCGGTTCAATACCTGGCACAACATGCTGTGCCAGCCCCACCCCCAGGGTAGGCTGAATGGGCTAATAAATAAATAAATAAATAAATGCACTAGAAAAGCTTGGCATGCTTGGACATATATCTTCAGAACCCTAGGTGGTTGAGGAGTAGGATCTGGTTCATGGAACAATTAAATATGCGAATGGCAGAGCATTCTTCCCTTCAGCAGAAAGCTCTGTATATTTTAATAGTTGAGGTACATGGTTAAAATAGTTAATGTCAACAGTTTTAATCATGACTGATAGATTTTGCGTACATGATTGACTTGTTTCTATCTTGCATTTTTGGTCAGCAGTTCTTCATATTGCTTTAACTTTATGACATGGAGGTAAATGCTATCAGCTTGAAGTTGTGTAATTATTTATATTGAACTCTTGTACATGAACTCTGGCTGAAGATGATCATTGTAGGAAAATGGGTGGCTACAGACATCATCATGTTGATCAAAATAAGCCAGACCCAGAGAGATTAGTGTCACATGTTCTCCCTGACCTATGGGCGCCACAGAAGATGCCATGACTGCAGAAGCGGGGAGATTATTCTACAAGAGGAAAGGAATAAGGAGGGGACATGGGGATGTATACCAGCAAAATGTATGTGTACTTTATAAAATTACTAGGCACTTATAGTAAAAGTAAATAAAATAGTTTAATTTATGATGTAAATCTAGGACTTCACATCAAAATTTGAAGTCTGAGTCACGCTAATTTTAAAATCCAGATTAAATAGATGCTTTTCTACAAAGATGTAAAATGGGCTCAAGAGGAATGGAAGAGAAAAAGATTTGGCTTTGTTGTATACATGAGCCGGCTCCCCATGAGGAATGTGATTACTCTGTACAGCAAACATGGACTGGTAAAAACTTAAATAATAAAGTTGATCAAGAGGAGAGAAACAAAAGATGTTGAAAAATAGCCCAGGAATTCTGAAGCTGGCTCTTGAATCAGATTCCCTGAAGGTAGAATTCTAGATCTGCCATTTATTAGCTGTGACTGGCAAATTCCCTAACCTTTCTATGCTTCAGTTTTCATAGCTATAAAGTTAGAAGAAGTTTGCTGAAATCCTACCTGTGTGGGACTTACATTGATAGAGATGATGTTAGTTGTACAGTGACATCAGCAAGTAGATGATTTACTAGCTCTTCTCAGATAGTTACACTTAAAATTCTTTCTGCATTTTATAGACACCTCAGCTAAGCTGGATGTTAAGTGATAGGCTGGTAGTAAATTCAAGGTTCTATTGCTTTGTTTTGTTTTTTTGTGTTTGGTGGGTCTGGCAGGGTTGGGGGCAGGCATGCTACAGGGATTGAAGCCAAGGCCTTTACACTTTTGCATGAGCTACATCCCCAACCTTTTTTTATTTTTTTGTTTTCAGACAGTCTCACTAAATCACTAAGTTGCCCAGCCTGGGCTTGAATTTGTGATCATCTTGCCTTGCCTCAGTCTCCCAGACAGATGGGATTACAAATGTGTGCCACCATGCCTGGCATAAGTTCTGAATTATACTTAAAGTGTGATAGGAGCTCATCAGATTTACTAAGTAATGCTTTTGTGTTTTTTAACAATTCATGTATTGCTGTTTAAACAGAGCATGCAGCATCTCCTCTGTGCAGTGATGTGTGAAAATCCCCTCCTTTACAGGTCAATGTTGGGAAGATGGACTCACCCATTGAGAAGTGGAACCTCATCATCGGCAACTTGGCCTTGAAGCAGGTTAGTGAGACACGTTTGTTTGCGACTCTTGAGTTTACTCATTGTGGTTGTTACTGTACAACAGAGCAGAAGGCTGGGCAGATAGCTCAGTAGACTAAAGTGCCTGTTTACGCAGACTCAGGGACCAGGGTTTGATCCCTGCCATGCTGTGCTGGCCCTGCCCCTGGGTTGCTCTGAGATGCAACTGAGACTGGTGACAAGTGCCTATAATCCCAGTGCTTGGGAGGCTGAAAACAGGAGGATCACAACGAGTCTGATTCATGTAGTTAGACCTATACACCCTGTACTAACTATCTAGTAATAATAATAATAGTAATAGTAACAGAATAGAACAGAATGTAGCTCTGTGAAGCCTACCATTCAATTGTTGCAGAAAATATCAAATCAGTAATTTAGTGCCTTGGAAAAGTGATGAGTCAGTGACTTCTGAAAGTTATTCTTTCTCTAGAAATTCAGCAACTTCTTCCAGATATGAAAATACAGAACACATAAAAGATGGAAAAGTATAAGGACTAATAGATCCAACTATCATAACTAATAGAGCCAGATTTTGTACAAATAACTACTTAATATTTACTTAAGCTGGGTGCAGTGGCACATGCCTATAATCCCAGCACTTGGGAGACTGAGGCAAGAGGATCAATGTGAGTTCAAGGAGACCAGCCTAGGATACAAAAGTGAGCTTAAGGCCAGCCTGTACTACATAGTGAGACCCTGTCTCAAAAAGACAAAAAAATAAATAAATAAAATTAAGTGCTAGTTTTGTACTTAATTTTTTAAAGATAAGATCTTGCTCTTGGGGCCAGTGAGATAGCTGTAGTCCTAAAGCACTTGTTTAGGCAAGCTTAGGCAACCACAGGGATCACAGTTTAATCCCCGGCACCACACACTGCTCCAGCCCCACCCCCAGGGCAGGCTGAGCCACCAGCCATAACATATATAAATAAATAATAAAGTCAAAAAAAAAAAAAAAAAAAGGATCTTTCTCTGTTGCCCAGGCTGATCTCATCTGCCTGGGCTCAGTGATCTTCTCACCTCAGCCTCTCAGAGGGTAGACAAGGATACAGGACCATTCCAAGCCTACTTTAACTTTCTGACGTATACTGTTTGCTTAATTAAACTGATCATATTTTGGTCAGCTCTTTGTTTAGAGTGTTAATGTTGGCATAAGCAGGTACATTCAGTTACCCATAACAGGTACCCCTTGGCTGGGCTCTGATGGCACAGTCTTTCCGCCCCGTACTTTATGTGGGGTGGGTTACAGGACTGAGACTCAGTGACACAGGAGCTCCTGCGTGGTTGAGTTTTTGGTTGCTGGTGTTGGTTTTCTGCAGTACCGGGCACTGCTCACACCTGCTAGGCACAGGCTTTGCTGCAGGGCTCCACCCCGAGACATCTGTGTTTCATATTCTGCCCAAAGCTGCAGCCTGTGTAAAGCTTAGTGCACTGTACACAGTGCACACTAAGCAGGTTCTGGTCAGGGCTTGGCTTGGAGGTGCACACCTGTGATCTCAGATACCAGGGAGATGGAGGCTTGAGGTCTTGTGGCTAACCTGGGCAAATGGGCCAAATCCTGCCTCAGAAACAAAAAGAAAAATGATGTCTTAGGGTGGAACCTGCAGCAGGGCCTGTACCTAGGCAAGAGCAGTGCCCAGTACTGCAGAAAACCAACACCAGCAACCAAAAACCCAACCACGCAGGAGCTCCTCCATCAATGGGTGTCAGTCCGGTAACCCACCCTGCATAAAGTGTGGAGCAGAAATACTGCGCCGTCAGATCCCAACATGAGCCTCAGGGCAGCACAGCCCTTGCCTGTGAGCTTGGCTCCCTGCGGTGTGCCATAGGCTGCATTTTCTCAGCAATCACTTGGAGTGCCAAGGCCTACGCACTGTCTCAGAGACCCTGAACCCAAGTACAGGGCTTCTTCCAAACCTCGTGTGGCTCACTCACCAGGGGTTGTGCTTGGCTCTCCCTCCTGTGTATAATGTTTACATGGGAAAATTGTAAATGTTTCAAGTTTCTAATTTAGTTGGATTTTATATTTAGGTTCAGGCTACAGTAGTTGGTTTTCTAGCAGCTGTGGCAGCAATTATATTGGGCTGGATTCCCGAAGGAAAATATTACCTCGATCATTCCATACTTCTGTGCTCCAGCAGCGTGGCGACTGCCTTCATTGCATCTCTTCTGCAGGGTAAGTGTGTGGGCAGGCACCTGAGCTGTGGCCCACCCATCCCTCTGGGCTTCCTCTCTTCTTCCTTTTCTTTTCCTTTTTGAGACTAGGTCTCCTTTATATTCCAGGAATTCATGCTGGGACAGGAACTTTCCTGCCTCAGCCTCCTCAGTACTGGGATGGCAAACTGCACTAATCTTTCATTTTTATTTTTATTTATTTTTTTCATGATTTAATATTTTTATTATTCAAATTTAACAATGGTTATATTACATATTTTTATCATCAGATCAGTTTATATTAATAGATATAGGTATATAAGATTGATCAAATAATTAAACATTAACACTTTCAATAAACATTACTTTTTTTTTCTTTTTCCCCCTTTTTTTTTTTAAAGTTGATACATTGCATATTGTCCTCACAATAGTTCTGCAGAACACAGTGTGTGGGCATGACCCACCTCCCTATTGATGTTGCTAAGAAGAAATAATCTTTCATTTTTAAATAATTTATTTCTCAAGGTGTTGACTTTATTTAAATGATACTTGGTTGTGATTTAAAAAGAAGCAGGCCATCCCTAGTGTCGCCTGCAGCTGGCTTCCTGAGGCTGGGCATTCCCCCAGTAAGACAGGATAATGTCCGAGACATTAGTTTCTGTGTCAGATAACAGAAAAATCCTTTCTGGAAGCTGTGCAGGAATTTACTGGCCCATCCAGTGAATAACGCGTGTTCCAGGAATTCTGAGTTTCAAAAGCAGTCCCTCTATTAAAAAAAATTTTTTTTAAGTTTCAGATTTCAGGAAACAATGTCTTCTTCACTGTCCGTGGGTGATACCAATATGACTGTATTCTGGGACAGCTTACTGCTCGCCTTAGGGCTTATGGAAGCAGAAGCAACAAGAAAACCCCCTCAGTGTTTTCTGATGGGAGCATTGTCCTAGGCAACTAATTTATGATGGAATCCTAATAGGAAGGACTGGTTCTTTCTTTGTAACAGCTGTCTTGTTGCCCTTTTATCACTAGCCATTTGTTTTTTTTTAAAGGAAGATCCTCATTCCAGGTTATCTTATACTGCTGCTTACTTTTTAGCTAGAGTCTGGAAGTTTGAGAGAATTCTTATCAAATTAAGGTGACTTTTAAAATATTCTCAAATGTTTTTAGTAATTTAAAAAACGTGTGTGTGTGTGTGTGTGTGTGTGTGTGTGTGCGCGCAAGGTACCCCAGTGCAGCTCAAATTTGTAGTGATTCTCCTGATTTCTGCCTCTCTAGTGCTGGGATTACAGGTGTGTGCGACCACACTCAGACTCTATCACTGGCTCAGCAGGCCCAGTGGTGGGACCGGGCATAGCATGTGGTGCCAGGGGTTGAACCCTGGCTCCTGCCCTTACCAAAGCAAGTGCTTAGTCTGCTAAGCTATATCTCTGGCCCTAAGCATTTTTAATATTTAAATAGTAATCAGGTTTAGCTTTTTGTTTTTGCGTGGAATTATTAGAGTTGAATGGAGTTAGCACTGACTAAGCAGAATAAGTTAAATTATTGGAAAATTGAATTTCTGGTAAAATAAAAAAAATTGTTGTAGTATAAATACCTTGTTTATAGGCCACTTATTCTTTCTTTGTGATTTGGTTTCATCTGTTTTTAAAGTTTTGTTTTTTAAATCTGATTTCATTTAGAAAGTGTTTGAAAAGTTTTCAGTCTAAGCTGGGCATGGCACCCTGCTTAGGAGGCTGAGGCAGGAGGATCACCATGAGTTTCACTCTAGCAAGTATTGAAATGCCTAGGATCTTCAAAACTATCAAAAAATTTATCGTTTTTTAAAAATCCAGATTTTCTTTTGCTAGGCTTGATGGTGCTGCCTATAATCCGAGCACTCTGGAGGCTGATGCAAGTTTGACACAATCTTGGGTACATAAGGACTTCTTCAAGGCTAGCATGACCTACATAGTGGGACTCATCTCAAAAGCAACAAAAATTCCAATTTTTAAAATACTGTACATTTGTTTAAAGCTTCCTGCTTGGAATAGTGCGTGCTTTGGTTTTAGGATGACCTGACTGTTTGATTGTCAACATATGTGCAACTGGAGAGAAAACTCACTTGGATAGGGGGCGGTCTGCACCTCCTCAGCCTGTGGGCCACAGAACCAAAATGAAAATGCAAGCTCTCTAGTGCCAGGAGCTCTTCACCTTCTACCCTCCACCCTCCACCCTCCACCCTCCACCCAGCCGTGCTGCTTGTAGAAAGAGAACTTGCCTTCCGCGGAAAAGATGAGGGCACTGTCCTGAGGAGGTCCTGCCCAGACCTGTAGATGTGCCTGTTGGGGGTAAACCTTTCCGTCACCAGCACAGTCGCATCTTGTTAGACCATGACATAACATAACAGATTTTAAAAGCTATTCTGTTGTTGGGTGGGGTTTTTTTTTCTATTTTTACTATTTTTTCTATTTAATACTGTGTAAAAGGAAAGCCCAGTAATTATGAAAGGTTCCAGAGTATAAGATGCAAGCACTCATGAAGTCAGACAACATTCTGAGTTTTGCAGTTGGCTTTATGAGATACAGTAAAAAACACTGGTCAGGAATCTCGAGCTGTGTGACCTTGGGGCAGATTTAAACCCTACTGCTCCAACCTATAGAATATCCATAACAGTATGCAAGAAGCAAAAGCTATCCAGTCATTCTTATTCTAAAATTATGGCAAGGCTCTGTTCATTTTTTTCCATAGCCAAATTTAGGTTTCATGTTGACTTGCAGCTTGTATGTAAATCAACTAAACATTTGTAATTGTCTCCATACTACATCTTCTTAATGGACATGTTGGCAGGAGCCTGTTCTATATAATTGGATATGGATATAACATTATATTTCTCCCCTTAATATGATTCAAGAAAAAAGGGTTTTAAAAGTGCCCCTGAAAAAAAAAAAAAAAAAAGAAAAGTGCCCCTGCAGGGCCAACAAGATGGCTCAGTGGTCTAAAGCACCTGCCTAGGAAAGTTCAGGCAAGTGCTGAGAATGCTGCTCGATCCCTGGCACCACATGCTGTGCCATCTCACCCCAGGTCGGGCTGAGCTGGCCATAACACAAATAAATAAATGTGGTTTAAGAAAAATAAAATTAAAATTAAAAAAAAAAGTGCCACTGCAGAGTCACTTGTTCATCTTGCTATTTTGTTTCAGATTTATAGGCAGAAACTTGGGGTTTAAAGTGCATCTGCTAGCTGGGTCGGGGGTAACAGAGGTCTGGGATCTCTGCTCTCGGGAGGCCGAAGCTGGAAAGTCAACAATTTGAGGCCAGGCTGGCCAGTCTAGCAAGACCTTCTCTGAAAAGGGGAAGTGGAGGCACTGCAAATGGAGCTCAGCACTCCTTGGTTTATGGCAAAAGCAAAAGAAGGGGCCTGGTGAGATGGTTCAGCAGTCTAAAGCACCTGCTTAGGAAAGCTTAGGCAACCGCAGGGACCATGGTTCAATCCTTGGCACCAAATATTGTGCCAGCCCCACCCCCAGGGCAGGCTGAGCCGGCAATAATAATAATAATAATAATAATAATAATAATAATAATAATATAGCAAAAGAAACTAATAATAAAAAAGCATAAATTTTACAAAGACTATTTCTTGTGTTCTGGACTCTACTGCTCAAAATTTAATTACTTCCTTCTTCTTCTTTTTTTTTTTTAATAAGTCTTTGTTATTTGTTTATTTATTTATTTTTATGGCCAGCTCAGCCTGCCCTCAGGACAGGGCTGGAGCAGCATGTGGTGCCAGGGATCGAACCGCGGTCCTAAAGCCGCCTAAACTTTCTTAAGCAGGCGCTTTAGACCACTGAGCCATCCTGCCAGGCCCCACTTCCTTCTTCTTAATACTTCAACACTTAATAATAAAATAAAGCAAGCATTTCTGACAACCATATGTGAATAAATGTGTTTTTGTTGGTCTTCTTCCAAATTGCTATGCATATAAATATGACTCACCTTTCTTTGATATTTTCATACTTTATTTGAAGGTTAAAATTTAAATATTTGAAAAAAATTTAAATCTTTGGACTTCATACACACAAATGTATTATCACCAAATTGGAAATTTTAGCTTTCATACCGCTTTACAGTGATATTCAGTACAGTAATCCCTCACTATTTTGCAGTTTGACTTTTGCAAACTCACTGTTCTGCAGATTTTCAAAAAATATTAATGTAAATTACTTATAGCAGATTTTTTGCTATGTCACAGGATTTTACAATATTGTATAATATATGTATGTTAAAGTTATGTAGGTTTGTGAGTTTTGAAAATAGTTAAGAACATTAGAAGGTTTTTTTGTTTGTTTGTTTTTTTGTTTTTTGCCTTTTTGAGACAGGGCCTTACTATGTAGTTCAGACTGGACTTGAGCTCGTTTTTGTGCCTTGGGCTGGTCTCACACTTGTACCAACCCTCCTGCCTCAGCCTCCCAAATGCTGGGATTATAGGCATGCACCACCATGCCCAGGTCATTAGAAGTATTTTTAAAAGTGTGGGAAAAGTTTATAAAAATGTAGGAAGGTCTTATAAAGCCTTAAGATATATATAAATACTAAAATAAAGGTAACATTGCTAGTTTGCTGATTTTCAGTTGCTTTGGGGTGTCTGGAATGTAACTTACACTATAAGTAAGGGACCTCTGGACTTCAAATGCAACATTGAGGTCAGATCTCTGATTTTGCTGCAGTTTTTTTGTTTGTTTGTTTGTTTGTTTGTTTGTTTTGAAGGGGTGGTGGTAGGACTGGGGTTCAAACTCACGACTTTGCACTTGCCAGGCAGGCACTTGTGCCATAGAGCTATCTCCCTGGTCCCTTTTTTCTCTGATTTTGGAGTTTGCTTAAGAGTGTTTTACAAAGCATTAGAGTAAAAAGATTCTTTTGTTTGTGTAGGCAGCTTATCTAAGCAGTCTAACCAGAGCTGATATACTATTCTATGCTGTATGTTTCAGTATTTCAGGTATTGATTTTCTTGAAATTGTAACATCAAAAGTAATGAACATTGTTTCTTCTAGGAATAATAATGGTTGGTGTTATTGTCGGTTCAAAGAAGACTGGAATAAATCCTGATAATGTTGCTACACCCATTGCTGCCAGCTTTGGTGACCTTATAACTCTGGCCATATTAGCTTGGATAAGTCAGGGCTTATACTCCTGTCTAGGTAAGTTGATTTGAAACTAAATTATATACCCAGATAGTTGTTGTGTCAGGATCATAAATCCATCTTGACCCTCATCTGTTTTACAATGGTTGTTGGAACCAATTATAAAAATATATAACTTCTTACATACTCGCTATGTATTGTCACATACTCTTTTCTGTTGTGGCATTTAAGGTGAGGTACTCATCTCTAACTTCACGTTAAGAAAACTGAGGATCTCAGATGCTCAAATCTGGCTACACAGCCACAGGTAGAAAGCTTGAACACAGAACTTCCCATGATCCCTGTTCTCTCTCCTAAATGCAGAGCCAGCCAGGAGTTGGTTTGTTGTGGCTTTTTGTTTTTTGTTTTTTGTGTTTTTTTTGTCTTTTTGAGACAGGGTCTCCCTATGCAGTTCAGGCTGGCCTTGAGCTCTCTTTTGTAGCCCAGGCTAGTCTCGAACTTACACCCATCCTCCTGCCTCAGCCTCCCGAGTGCTGGGATTACAGGCGTGCGCCACCACGCCCTGTGGTTTGTTGTGTTTTATGTCCTGCAAAACCATCAAAGAATGTAAGGTTATGGCTGTACTTGGAATTCACCAATAAGATGTTTGCCCTTCAACACACAGACCAAGTTTGCGAAGTTGGAGTCATTGTAATTCCTGATGGATAGTGACAGAAAATTTATAAGCTCTAATGGATTATTTTAATACAAATTTCTGTTCTCAAACTGTTATCAGCAGTAAATGAAGCTGATGTCTGAGCGTCGGCTAAATACCAAATGCATTTATGCTATCATTTTCTCTTTTAGATGCCATACTAAAAAAGAAAATAAGGATAAAAAGCAAAAAATTAGGTAGTTTATTAGCCAAGTCAAATGTAACCCTTAATTTAGATATCCTGGCATAGTTTTTATGCATTTTATATAGATTTGTGCTACTTTTAAAAAATGTGTTATACTTGGGTAGGTATCTTGCTTAGTAGTGGAGCACTGGCCTAGAATGCCCAGGAGCCCGGGTTCACTCCTGAGCACAGCATGAGATTGTCTCTGTGCCTCTTCCTTCAGATCCACTATACTTTAGGAGTTGGTGGCTAGTGGAGGGCCTTGCATGTGAAGGTAGGTGCTGTACCCCTGAGCCCCAAGCTGTTTTGATACTGAGGCAGGTGTGAGCCAGGCGGACCTTGACCTTGCAGTGTGCTGCCTCTGCCTCTCTAGCAGCTGGGATTTCAAATGGGTGCCACCACGTCTGGAAGATACATGTTCTTGAGTTAAAGAAAGGGCTTTAATCTACCAAATGCAACCATTTCTACAACTCAGGACCTGGAAAAGCTTCATTTAAAAAATTTATAAAATCCATCTTAAAGTTATTTAATATTTAATTATAACATTCCATAAGACTTGATGTGTATATTCAGGCAGGGAATTTTTTTTTAAAGAATTTTTTATTTATTTATTTTTTTTTTTCTTGTTTCAGAACTTTTGTTTATTTATTTATTTATTTTTATGGCCAGCTCAGCCTTCCCTGAGGGCTGGGCTGGCACAGAATGTGGTGCCAGGGATCAAACTGTGGTCCCTGCAGCCACCTAAGCTTTCCTAAGCAGGCGCCTTAGACCACTGAGCCATCCTGCCAGGCCCAGGAAATTTTTTTTGTTTGAAAGATAAAAATACATCCACTTGAGGTAAACTACACAACAGTAAGTGACCCCTGGCATAAGTTTAAGATGTCAGTCGCATGGATCGTGGCTCTTCATCATTGCACAAAGAATAATATATGTTCAGGTGTATTCAGGGTGATGTTCAAGTCCTTACCACTCAAAAAGAAGATTTAAGAACACAGAAAATGCCTCATTAGAGAGATCATCTTAAGTCTTCTCTAATTTGTATTGTTGGGACAATAAATTGGTCCAACTTTTTCTGTTCCCTCAATTATTATACAATTTAGAAGCCACACTGAAGCTAGGGAAAGAAACATGGATTATGGCTGGTGTTGGGGAATGCAGTGCAGTGGTCCCTCCTCCACTGACTCACAGCACCTTGTGATCCTCACCCATCGCTGGCCGGCTAACTACACTGGTACAGGGAGACTCACAAGTGGCTAGAATCCCCAAAAAGAAGCATAAGTTAGGTGTTGGGGCCCTTTGGCCCCTTGGCCTGCCAGATAGATAAGAAGGACAAAATGGAAGAGCATGAAGGGTTTCTCCCCAGTGTTACTCAGGGGAAAGCAGTCTTGTGGCTCTGCTCAGAACATGGAAAGTGAGGATAGGGATAGGGGTGGCAGCAGGCCTGGGACAGGTCCCCAGGTGCATAAGAGGGGAAGTACAGTGTTTGTACCCTGTTGGCACACTTGGATACTTCGTTCCCAGTAAGTCATTTGCAAACCAATTCTCAGCTGGTCGCTAAATGCCTAGGTGTCTCTTTGGTTGAAGACACAGTGATAAGAAGGAAAATGTCCTTGAAGAATGTTATTATAATAAATATGGTAGTGGTTATAATGGGTAGGTGAAGTATAGTGAAATTTCAAGAGATAGATCAGCTATTGAGAAAATAATATGTACTATTTAAATTTTTATTTTAAAAATTATATGAAGCAATAAGCTCTGCCTATAAAAGACCTAATGATACTGTTTTGTTGTCTAAAACTTTGAATATTTTGGGGCCTAGCAGGATGGCTCAGTGGTCTAAGGCGCCTGCTTAGGAAAGCTTAGGCGACTGCAGGGACCGCAGTTCGATCCCTGGCACCACATGCTGTGCCAGCCCAGCCCTCAGGGCAGGCTGAGCTGACCATAAAAATAAAAACAAACAAAAGTTCTGAAACAAGAAAAATAAATAAATTGCTGGGCGTGGTGGCTCATACCTCTAATCCCAGCACTCAGGAGGCTGAGGCAGGAGGATTGGTGCAAGTTCGAGACCAGCCTGGGTTACAAAAGTGAGTTCAAGGCCAGCCTCAACTGCATAGCGAGACCCTGTCTCAAAAAGACAAAAAAAAAAAAAAAAAAAAAGAAAAATAAATAAATAAATTCTTTAAAACTTTGAATATTTTGAGTGTTATACAGTGATGTACTAATAGTTTAGATCAAGGAATAAGAAAGTAAAATGTAATAATGTCATTACTCTAAAAATAATAGTATTAAATATAACAGGATTTTCTAGGTTTTTTTCTTTGAAAGTTGTCTCAACTTTGAAAGAGTCATTCAAGGTGAATTACAGCAGATCTTTTCCATTTCATCTCTATTTTTGATAGCCGCAAAGGGATTTAAAAAAAAAAAAAAAAGTGGGGTAGAGGTGGTGCTGCTGCTGACCTGGAGTGTCCTTGTGTGGGGACTGAGGAAGCTCTGTGCCTCCAGCACTAGGGGTCCTTGTATGCCCAGCAGTCGGTGCCTCTGGTTATTCTGAATACAGAGACTGGAAGCAGGCACCTTTAACTTCTAGGAACCCCATTGTCTTGCTGGCTTTTAGAATGAAGTTTAATTCCTGAGCTATATTGAAAACAATGATTCTAGAAATGAAAGGAGGGATAACGTGATAGCTACCGGCTTTGGTTATAGAAATAGTGTATTAGAACTGGACATTAAGAAAAGTCTCGTGGTGTTTATCAAGAGAGTATAAATTTTGTTGTTGTTGTTACTACATTTGCAGTACATAATATACTTCCATTCATTGTAGGGAATTCACATGTAATAACACATTCCAGTTTTTCCCCACTCCTCCACCTTTTTATTTTTCCAGCATCATATTCATTTCTTATAAGATGTTATAAAGTTTATTGTCATATATGGAGACTCAATAGGCTATAACAATTATATACATACACTCATCTAATATCAGTGTACCTAAATAAATAAATCTATTTATTTATTTGGTACAGGGTCTCACTACACATCTTGGACAGCTTAGACTTGTTGTGGGGCTGGCATAGCATGTGGTACCAGGGATTGCCAGGCAGGTGCTTAGACCACCGAGCTATCTCCCTGGCTAGTGTACCTAAGTGTATAAAGCAGTCATTAACAGAGCTGAAAGGAGAAATAGCTAGTGCACAGTAATAGTGGAGGATTTCAGTATCCCACTTCCAGTAATCAGGAGGTCACCCAGACAGGAAGTCAGTAAGGGAACATTGGGCTTCTAGGTCACAACAGACCTAACAGACATGTTTGCCATTTGACGGCAGCCTAATACCATTGTTTTCAAATATGCATGGGACATTCTCACCAAATCAAATGATGTATTATGACACAAAACAACAAATGTAAGAAGACTGAAATCACATTAAGGGTCTTATCTGAGCATGATGGTATGAAACTAGAAATCAGTAACAAGAGTAAATGTATAAATCGGTGAAATTAAATTGACCTGAACAACCAGTGGGTCAAACAAGAAGGGCAAGCCGGGTGTGGTGGCGCACGCCTGTAATCCCAGTACT
>PVJA010028238.1:0-27782 GCA_004027025.1 Myocastor coypus | reverse complement strand
GTGCAGAAACTTATAGAGCAACTGAGATCAGAGATAACATCTGAAGTAAAAAAAGAAATACATGAAGTGGAAAAACGACTGGAGAAACGTATGGAGGACATCAGAGCAGAAATAATATCTAAAGTTGACAAAGACATGCCTAAATCAATAGCATCCCAAGTAGGGGAACAACTACACGAAAGGTTGAGAACCACTTTTTTAGTCATAGAGCCAGTAGGATTCCATTTAGATACATGCAGATCCCCCCAAATCACTCTCAGAAGTTAATCTCCGCTTTACTGTGGATTTCTTTAGGGCATAATCAGAAGTCAGACATTACAAAATGATCATTTCCCATCACTACAGTACAGACTATGGTACTCCTAAATGCTTTTCCCTACTAATAAGAGTGGTGTCCAGGGCACTGCAGAAATCTTGGTCTGGTATGGTTCTTGACCTACTGATTTCTCATTGGATGAAATTTAACTCTTAAATTTGTGAAGTAAGCGTTATATTCTCTTTTTCACAGATGAAAAACAAAGCACCCTGGTTAAGGAGCTGGGGTTGGTAGAAGTTATCAACTATAAAACAAAAGGTCTGAAGTAGTCTGACCCTGGTTCTAATAGCCAGCTGTGTGATTTCCTCCTTTTTCATTGCTATTTACTTAATTTTGACAGTCCAAGGATCACAAACTCGAGAAGGATGGGCAATCAAGACCCAACCCTACATCTGTACTTCTCTATTGTCTTCAAAATGAGTCTTAACTCAAATGCTTGTCCTGGAAGTGACAATCTGGCAAGTCTGTTTCTCCTTGTCTAGTCCCAAAGCTGGGTCCAATAGGTCAGGAATTTTGAAGTGTAAATCCCAAGGCAGCTTCACTGTGGAGTGAGGGAGACAAGTACTGGTATTACCTGGGTAGACAATGGGGAAAATAAACTTGTATGCTATTGGATAATTATCCATTTACCTGTTGGAATAAAATGGACTGACAGTTTCAGAGCAAAGTAAAAATGCGGTTGTATGAACAAAGCTAAAAAAAAAAAAGGAATGATATTTAATTATTCTGTGAACTTGGTTAACAGAGAAAAGTAGCTAAATCTTTGTAGTCTAGAAAGTTTTTGGGACCCAAGTGATCCAGTTTAAACCTGCAGAGTGGCCAATTTTGTTGAACAATCATCCTGATTTTTAGTGAATGAGATTGATGTTGTAGTTTAGAAGTAAAAAGGGGGACAGTAAATATTGTTCCAGATCAAGAAAAAAAGCTTCTGTAGCAATCAAATTTCATGTAACATAAAAATATTTTCCTCTAACAGTGTTTAATTATATTAGTACAGTTAAGCTGCCACACTATACAGATGCTTCCAGCAAGCAAGCTGTACATGCTTAATTTCTTACCAATTAAAACATATATGCATAAAACGGAAAAAGAGTATTAAATAAATAAACATTGTAAGAGGTACAATACAATTTTGGGGCACGAAAGGAGGTTCTATTCCATGAAATAATTTGCTACATGAAAAAAATTAAAATGACCTTTTTGCATTGTTCAGCATATACCAACAAATGATTTCTTTAGGGATATAATTAATATATATATATATATATATATATATATATATATATATATATCAACTCCTAAAGTCAGCCCACAACCAGTAGTTTACATCTGAGAGACACATAACTCTAAATATATTTAAATTCTTCTGTACATACAAAAAGCTTTTTTTACATAAATAGTAATGTAATTTCTCCCATTTTACTTGCTTTTAGGTTCTTAATAGTTTAGTTGTCAATCATTACTCACGCTTAAAATATATAATACAACATTAATTGAGTCACAATTTTTGGACAAGATACAAATAGCAGGTCAACTTCAGATAAAGTTATAAAAGGGATTTTGCATGTACTGTTCCTCATAGGTGCAAGATTTATAAAATTATTAGGTGTATTCCACAAATTTTCAAATTTCACTATGGCAAACCAGAAGCTATTCTTCAATTTAAATGCATTACTGAGAATAAATAAAACTAATAGGCATCATTTCCTGCATTAAATATTGTCAATCTTAATTTTCTTACTATTTCAAAAGTCTAGCATTTTCAAAGTGCTATTTCAGCATAAAGGAGGTGAGGAGCTATCCTGATAACTATGGGGAGTAGCTGTGTATTAAAGAATACATGGGCAGGTACAAATGATAATGATAACCCCTAGAGGAGAAAAGGTCCATAAAAACAGGGAGATTAAGAAAGTACACACATCTGGGCTAACTTAGCTTAATGGGCAAGAGGTTCTGCAGATACAGGTTTACAGCCCCAGCAGGCTCATAACCAAGTCCACGCAGATGGCCTAACTATTCATCCACAGAAGGGAAAGCTAAATTTAGTATTCTGTTCTAGGAGACAAAGCTGAGAAGATGTAGTACATTTTAGGAAGACTTCCAACCAACTATAAGCCATCTGAAAGACAGCATACATGTAGCACATTCCTCTATAATGATGAATCAGCCAAGCTTGATTTACTAGTGAAGTAGTATATAACTGGGGCTGGGGTGTAGCTCAGTGGTATAGCACTTGTGTAACATGCCCAAAGTCCTGGATTCTTTCCCCACTACCTCAAAACAAAGCTCAGTATGTTTAGAGACAGAGACAGAGACAGAGACAAAGAGAGACAGACAGACAGACAGATAGACAGAGACAGACAGACAGAGAGAGACTGAGACAGAGAGAGAGAGAGAGAGAGAGAGAGAGAAAGGAAGCTTAAGACCTCCCACCGCTGATATCAAAGAAGGTGCTCGAACTGTTGGATACTTCATTTTTTGGTGAACATCAGTCATTTGCCACCTTCTGCTTTGCTTTGATTAATGCTCTGTAGTGATCTTTTCCTTTCAGTAAAGCTTATTTTCTCATTCAATTTGTGTACAAGTGTAATAGAAGCTACTTTGAAAAGTTCTGAAAAAAAAAATACTATCCATAAAGATCGAGAAACTTCGCTCAAATTCACAGGTAAAACTCATAAGCATACCCAATAGTTCCAAAGGTTAGCTAGCACAGAAGAACTTACCCAAGCAAATGAATAATGCAAAATAAAAGATACTTAGAATCTTCCTTTTAAAGTAAGGTCAATTTTTCTCTACAGTACTGATATTAAGACTAAGAAAACACTGTAATCCCAGCACGTGGGAGGCTGAGGCAGGAGGATTGGTGCGAGTTCGAGACCAGCCCGGGCTACAAAAGTGAGCTCAAGGCCAGCCTCAACTGCATAGCGAGACCCTGTCTCAAAAAAAAAGACAAAAAAAAAAAAAAAAAAAAAAAAAAAAAAAAAAAAAAAAAAAAAAAAAAAAAAAAAAAAAAAAAAAAAAAAAAAAAAGACTAAGAAAACATCCCAAAGTGTAGTTTTAGTGCTTTCTTTTTTCTTAACTTATATTGGATCAGTTCATCAGACAATGTATGGTACAATAAAAATCAATATTCAAGTTCTCACAAATTACAGAAAATAGGGTTCATTATGACTTGATTTCATTTGGATGCACATTAGTTCAGACTTGTTTAAAAATAGATTCTAGCCAGGCTTGGAAGTGAAAGTCTATAGTCCCACTCTGGGGAGCTGTAGCAGGAGGACTATAAATTCAAGCCTGGGCAATTTAGCCATTGAGGTGGATTGCCAAGTAGTGGTCAGTTCGTTACTCCCAGGTGAACTGAATTAGCTTGGTTCTGGGCATCAGAAGTCACGTGAGGATTGTTGCCAGCAGTACAAAAGGCAGAACTGGAGGAGAGATGGGAAGCCGCTAGGTCTGTCAGAAGCTGTAAGGAGCCATTGGTTCATTTGGAGGACCTTATCATGCTGGCTTTCCAGTGAAGGTCGTTGCTGGAGGAGCTCAGGACCTCACTGTCATTGAGAATGGCTATGTTTCACTTTCAGGAAGCGCTGCTCCTCATGTTGAGCATTGCTTCCTGGCTCTGGAGAGAAAGATGGTGCACAGCTCAGCCCCCTGAAGAAGCTTGTCACACTGGCTTTTCTGATTGGAACTCAGCTTTCCTCATCACTAAAGTAGCTTGAGATTTCACTGTTGTTGAGGATGGCTGTGGTACTTTTGGGGGCATAGTGGTTCTTAGCTTGAGTGTTGCTTCCTAGCTCCAGTTTAGGTCCGTTAGCCTGCTAGTACAGATCCTTCATCCCACTGGCACAGACCTTCTAGCTTCCACCACTGACCTCTGGGCCTTCCCAGCATAGATCTATGAAGTGGGCCTGCATGAGACATTGTTGTGGGCTCTAGGTCTCCAGGGGGAATTGTGGGAGGTATCGTGATGGACTCTAGCTTTTCAAGTGGACTCATGAGGATATTAGGGTCCAGGCATGTTCTCATTGTATATGATTCTTGGGTGATTCATTATAAAATAATCATATAAAATATTTTCTGTTTCATATTTTTCCCCTTACATTAACCTCAAACTACAATAGGAACTTAGCATGACTTTGTTATGAAAGTTTTAAAACAGGTTGATATCACCCAAAAAATCCCATATCAATATTCTTAAGGAATTCGTATACTGGGTGGAAAACAAAGCAAAATACAATTATCACTGTATCTCTCACATTTTTTAATTTGTGTGCTGGTAGGGTATAATTTAGAAGTTTAAGACTCTGAAGGCCTAATTAGACAATCACAGCTATAGCCAAAGTTGTGGGAGTTTATACCCACTTGAATGAAATAGCAAGGATCTGGTTATAAAAGTCACATGGCAGGCTGCTGAGGCAGGCACAGGGACTGGGGTTCAATCCCCTGTACTGCATGCTATGCCAGCCCCACCCCTGGGCATGCTGAGCTGGCCATTCTGAGCTGGCCACTGAATCTGGGCATGGTGCTGAACACTGGGGAGACTAAAAACAGAAGAACGACTACAAGTCCAAACTGCATAGTGAGACCCTGCAGCAGATGCATAAAAAATAAAATGTCACAAGGCAGTCTGTTTTATCATTCATTATGCAGGTCAGCATCTTCTTTGAGATCCTATAAACAGGTGTAGGACTGAGTTTAAAAGACTCCCCACCTACTGCTGAATTTGGAATTTGGGATGCCATCTGAAACTTCTTCCCTGTCAGAAGTGGGCCATGTAGAATTTACTCATAGTCAGCAAAAAAAGGATAAAGAGGCAAAGAATTAAAACTGTGATTTTTAGGGGGGCTGGCGAGATGGCTCAGCATTCTAAAGCATCTGCTTAGGCAAGCTTAGGCAATCTCAAGGACTGTGGTTTGATCTCTGGCACCACATGCTGCTCAAGCCCCATCCCTAGGGTGGGCTGAGCTGGCCATAACATAAAAAAAATAAAAAATAAAAAATAAAATAGTTGTTTCTATATACTCTGTGGCCATAGATTCCCTTGAAATACTAATCAAAGATAGACTTTGGTGGGGGGATGAAGGGGAGGACACATATATTTTGCCCATGTTTCAACAGATGTCTAGAATCCTGAATTTCAGCCAGAATCTTAATGAAATAAAAGTGCCACAGCCATTTTTACCCAGACTGTTTGTTGGCTTTGAGTTACATTTTTTGGTTTTCAATCTAGGATTCTCTTAATAGGGCAATCCAAGGTCACCCCCTTGCTAGGGCACTTTTTTTGGTTGGAGATAGGATGAGGGCACAGATCCCAGGCCCCAGTTCTTGCTGCCCCATAATCAGCAGTCTTCAGCACTTAGCCCTGGCTGGAAGCTTCGGAGGCTGTGCCAGCTTTGACTATCTTCCACTAACTGGGATAATTCACATATAATTTATTTTTAACACTCCCAGTATTCCTTTCCAGTGTGAAGGATATTATCCAACAATGTATCAAGTTCTACACTTTCAGTAAAAAAAATAATGAAACATGCATACTGTAACACATTTGTGCTCAAATGACATTTCTAATAAATACCCTGACTGTTTAACAAACACTAAAGAGAAACTGAAAACACCAAAAAGGCACTCATCCAATTTGCACTAGCCTGTAACTGCTGGCAAACAGCAATGTCTGGGAAGGCTTTTACTGTTATTGATAGCTTATTCAAATTGGCTGGAGCAGTCCCACAGGCCTCTGAATCACCACTACCTCTTAGGAATCAGTCACTCATGGCAAAGATTGGGAGCACATGTTCAGCAGTAAATGCTTTGCAAGCCTGAAACAAGATGGCTTTTCTCAGCATCATGAAGTAACCTGAGAGTAGTAATCTTTCCTTAAGGCTACAACCCACTTAGCAGCAAGAGTGTCTTGAAAGTCAAAAGGCAGAATTCCTTTAAAACATTTTTTAAAATAAGTAAAAACAAACAAACAAACATAAAACAGGAAGTGCTACTTTAGAGGACTGTAACAATCGAGATGGTTATAGAAAATACCACGGTCTTAAAGTTTGTTCTTTCACTTGAGAGGACAAGTGTCAGGTAAGGAAGAAAAAACACAGGGCAAATCAAGAAAGAGAGAGAGAAGATGAGAATGCTAGAAGGGTGGATCTAGCAACCTAGAATTCAAGCCCAGGGAAGAAGGGAAACAGAGCAGATGAAAAGACAAAGCAGCTCTCCAAGTCAGTGGGGTGCAAAGGAGGGCCATCTGCCTTTGTGCACATTTGGTGGCTATAAGTTCCAGGCTCAGTGCTCAACACTGGGGAGAATTAAAAATAAATATCTAAGGCTACAGAATGATGACTCTCATTCATTTAAAAATGCATATAACTATGTATTACATAGCTATCTCTTTTTTTTTCAAAATGTTAAGATTTTACTTACAAACTTTTTGTTATACAGAAAGTAAAAATGCTGCCATGATCTCAGTGTAACTGATAGCCACAGATAGTTGACTCACCAATCACAGCTATCCACACAACAGCAAGTCTTACACAAAAACTTAATAATGCTTACAATTTTGCTGAGGCAAAATACTCAAGCTTGGTGGTTGATTATTAAGAGGGACAAAATGGAGGAAGGTAGAATGTCAGAGGAGCTACTCTTTTGGTTCTTTGGGTGGATAAGTGTCCAGCAACACAGATCTGTCTCCATGCGCACTAGTTATCTACGTCTACATCTATGTCTATGTCTATGCCTATGTCTATATCATTGTTTGGGTTTATTTTTTGCTTAGACAAGAGGCTGAGGCAAGCTTGGAGTACACTGAGCAAATGAAGCTATAGTACTCTAAAAACAAAGGAATCACAATGTGCAGCAGTGCACACTATAATTTCAGCTACTTGGGAAGCTGAGGCAAGAAGAGCACAAGTTTGAGGCCAGCATGGGCAGTACAATGAAACCTTGTTTAGAAATACAAAAGCAGGCCAGCAAGATGGCTCAGTGGTTTAAAGCGCCAGCGGAGGAAAGAAGGCCAGTGCTGTGACCGCTCCTCGATCCCTGGCGCCACATGCTGTGCACCCCCACCCCAGGGAGGGCTGAGTTAGCCATAACACAAACAAATAAATGAGGTTTAAGAGAAATAAATTTAAAAAATCTTAAAAAAAATACAAAAGCGCTAGGGTACAGTTCAGTGGAGAAGGGCTTGCTTAGCATCACTAAGCCTTGGGCTGTTTTCAGCATCACACACACACACACACACATACACACACACACACAGGAATGTACTATTATTATTAAGTTATTATTACTAACAATAATTTATTGGCACTGGGGATCAAAAAACTCAGGACTTTGCTCTTGCTAGGCAGGTGCTGTACAGCTAAGCTATATCTCCTGCCCAGTTGGAATGTATTTAAAGCGCATTAATGTGAATATGGAGAAATGTGATAGGAAAAATAAATACATTTAGGGCAAAATATCTGTAAAGAAACAAGAAGGACTTGTGTCTGATCCTATTGGAAAGACACCATGGTTGCTGTTCTTCGCATATGGAGATGTCAGAGGCCCATACAGCAGAGACAGGCTGGTTCTGTACATATCACTGGCAACCAGATCTTGGCCACCCCACTGCTCATTAGGCTCTGAATCAGGGTGAATCAGGGGCTAATGGGGGGGGGGATCCAGGGGAAACACAAATCAGTGCATTTGTGAGTAGCTCCCACTGAAAGATTGATGGGGGAGATTTAAACGATCACTGTTTCATTATTATCTGTAGGTTTTAATTATCTTAGGCATGTTGGCTCCTGGGACAAGTGATAATTGAGAACCAGCTGTAGAAATAAAAACTGTAAGATGGGGCAGTGTCAACATTCTGAGTAGGAGTTGTTATTGGCAGATGGGCTGGTTTTAAGAGGCCAGTTGGCAGGGCTCTGTATGTCCTGGCATTCATCTATTAGAAGATGCAAGGCAGAAAAAACTCTTTTGTACTTTCATATTAGAACCACCAGGATAACTCAGTGACCCAGTGCAGAGCCTGAGAACAGTGGGAAGCTCCTGATGGGCAACCAGTCAGAGGCAGGAGTCCTGCTGCAGGGGAGGTCACTCACTTAGCAGGCAAAGCTGAGCCTGGCCACTGGAAAACTCCCTAAGGCAGGGAAGACATCTATGTAAAGATGGATTCGGTCCTGAGTGTGCAGCTGGGCAGTAGCTTTTTTTTTTTTTTTTTTTTTTTTTTTTTTTTTTTTTTGTACAGGGTCTCACTACTGACTTATAGTGATCCTCCTGCTCGTATCTCCGAAGTGCTGGGATTACAGGCATGTGTCACCAACCCCAGACTCCATCGCTGGCTCAGCATGCTTGAGAAAGGGACTGGTGTGGCAGGAAGGGCCAGGAACCGAACCCTGGCCCCTGTGCTTCCCTAGGCAAGTGCTTAATCTGCTGAGCTATATTGCCAGCCCTAGTAGCTTTTTGAATGTTTCAAAAAACACCAGCACCAAGATATTATGATTACATATATGTTTACAATTTTGAAAAGGTATTTGGGATAAGTTGTACTGATGTAGGAATGACATCGGGCCTCCAAATGATATAGGGGAAACAAACATAACTCCCAACCTTTTAGATGTCAGATATGCCAAGTATGTATTCTCCAAAATTGAAGAATTAATTTTAAGGAAAAATAGAGTTACAGTAGAAAGTATTTATATAGAGAGATAGCTCCTGAAGGCAAGAAGGGGCCCAAGTGGGTTGCCATGAATCCCATCTTCCAGAAGAGGTTTTAAAGAGCTAAATCTAATCCCAGCACTTGGGAGGCTGAGACAGGAGGATCAATGTGAGTTTGAGACCAACCTGGGCTACCAAAGTGAGCTCAAGGGCAGCCTGAACTACACCTCAAGACCCTGTCTCAAAAAGACAAAAAAATAAATAAAAATAAAAATAAAATAAAGAGCTAAATCGGGGGCTGGGGAGATAGCTCAGTGGCACAAGTGCCTGCCTCACAAGTGCAAGGTCATGAGTTTGAACCCCAGTCCTGCAAATAAAATAAAATAAAATTTAAAAATAACAAGCAAAATCATGAGGTGAGTGCAAAATCATAAGGTGGATACTAAGTGGGACAAAACTATGATCAACTGATAAGATTGCAAGTGTAGCAGCTTAGGTAACATCAATTCAATGGGAAATCAAATCACATAAGTCTACGTGGACGTGTATGTACATGGAAAGAACAAAAAAGATGGGCCCAGAGGTCTTGGTCACCCACTAAGGTGACTGATGTGTAGCTAGACTTCATTAGACCAGGTGTTAGCACTTATTCCTGGGACAGGGAAATAGGCCTGCCATTCTGTCTTTGTCGTGAGGCCTGTCCTCCAGCATGTGCTCCTCCATCATGTGTTTTTACCTTTTGTGTTGAGGGGCTGAGCCTTCTCTGACTGCCTATAATACTTCTACCTAACTTAGCTGTCTATAATAGTACCACATGATTCATTTTTGTATGCTATATATATATGTATATATATATATATATATATATATATATATATATATATATGCAAAAAAGAAGTCAGGGAAAATATTAAAAATGAAAATAGTGATACATTTAGGAGGTGAGATTATGGATGGCTTTATTTTCTATTTGTTTACCTGAATCTTCATGTTTTTCTATTGAACATGTATTAATAAAAGGCACCTTAAAATATATTAACATTAGACAATATATTTTAAAATGCATTTATAAATATATTAATCAGATATCACACACCTCTGTTGTCAAACTTCTAAGAACTATCTAATCATTGATTTCTTTCTTTCAGTTTTTATTAGACATGTGTGCAGTACACAATGATTACATTCTTTGGAGGAGGAGATACATATACTTAGTACATCTTAATTCATTTTTCATCTCCATCACCTGTACTCCATATTTCTTTGTCCCCTTCCCTCTAAATGATTGCTCTTTTCCTATTGTCTATTTTTTATCTTGCTATTTATTTAAATTTTGAGTCTCTCATATAAAAAATAATTGATTTCTGTACATTCCCAAGTGGCTGTAAGGAGATTCTTTAAGGAAACGTAGGGGTGCTATAATGCCAGCTTCATTGGCTAGTCTATATGCAAGAATGTTTAAGATGTACTAGCCAACCAAGCCCTCCTGGAATCTGTAATTAATATACTTTCTATTTAGTTAGGGCTTCAATAGTAAACCAAAACTTACCTATGATTTTCCTTTTACTTGACAACATGACAAATAGCAAATAAAGAGCACAGTCCCTTAATCTGGTACCAAAGTATTAAATGGAAACTTTGCTCATGTTCTTCTTTTAGTGTATTAAATTCCACTGTTCTGATGAGTGGGTGGAGCCTCCGGCAGAGAACAAAGTTGCTCCATCCTCTTTCCTTTTCTTCTACTTCCCCCTCATCCAGTTATTCCATATAAGGAAAGAACAAGTCCCAGTGAAGACAGAGTTCCACACACACCCATGGAGCCAGCTAAAAGAAGTTATGTAGATAGGTTGTGGTGAAGGCTAGGAGACAGTGCTTGCCATAGTAGCAGTCATGCCTGAGTTGTACAGGCGCAGTATAGAAGCTGCAGTGCGACTTACACTAGACCATGATCATCATTTCCAAAAGCAGCGGTGACAACTGTACTCCTGGTTTAGTAAATATCTTATACAAATTGTCTTGCAAACTTAGAATAATCCTGCCTAGTAGAAAGGAGTGGCACTATTTTACAAACAAGAAATCTAAAATTTAAGGATAATAGGTACACAGTCTGGGAGCAAGCACATTAATTGTGGAAACACCTTGGGTTTTTTTCTGTGAAGTCTTCAGTGGCTATCAGAGTAACTTTGGGGAAGTACCTAATCTCTTTGGTTCTGTAGTTTTGTAACCTGTAAAACACAGAAAATTACAATCTCCATGTTTACCACACAGGTACAATTAAATGATATAAAAAAGTAAATATTTTAGAATACCAACCATAGAGCCTTTAACAGTCCATCAGTGATTCACTTCACATTCTGTGAATGAAACAGTCCACATCAGTCTGAGTTAAAGATATCTCTGTTCCAAAAGCATATCAAATATAGTTACCCTCAGTATCCACACTGCGTGGATCCCAGGACGCCTGAGGATACAAAAATCTCCAAATGCTTAAGTCCCTCATGTAAAGTGGCATAGCATTTGCACATCACATACATACATCCTCCTATAAACTTTGTCATCTCTAGATTCAATTTAGATGTCATATATATATATAGATATATAGATAGATAGATAGATATAGATAGATAGATAGATAGATATTAAATTTTATTATTTAGGGAATAATGAAAAAACTCTGTACATGTTTAGTGAAAATGCAGTTTTTTTCTGAATATTTTTTTTAGTTCAAGTTGGTTAAATTTGATTTTTTAAAAATTTTAACTGAAAAGATGGAAACTGCAAATATAAAGCTTGTCATGTGGTTCCAATCCAAAGACTCAAGGAACGTGAGGCTCTCTGTGTCTACAGAATTGCTGTCAATAATGAGTCAGGTAATCTGCCTGCTTATTTCTATAAGTATGGAATTAAATGAAAAGCTTTCTATTGCTGCCAGTCTGATTCTTGATTGGATTGTCTCAAACATAGGTAACATGTATCACTTTTCTCCATTGGTTCTTAAGACTTTTACTCTGAATGTCCTGGTTTGTAAAAGTGACTCAAGAAACCTAAAAAAGAGACCATGGCTGATAATCACTCTAACAACAACAGAAGGGGTAGGGGGGAAAGGTCAGAAAAATTGATGGAAAAGTGTGGATTAAATAGCTAGCTAGCAGATTGAAGATTTATTTTCCAGTCTCTATCTATCTATCTATCTATCTATCTATCTATCTATCTATCTATCTATCTATCTATCTATCTGTTTATTTATTTTTGGTACTGGGTATAGAACTCAGGACCTCACACTTGCCAGACAGGTACTGTCCAGGCTACATCCCAGCCCCTTCTAGTCATTTCTCAAGCTTTAGGAAAATCTGTACTGTGAGGCAGGGAATGTAATTCAGTCACAGAGCACGTGCCTCGCACACAGGAGACCTTGGGTTCAAATCCCAGCATAGCAAAAGAAAAATCTTAAGAGTCAAGTTTTAGTAACAACTCTCTCATTGGCATCATAACATGTTTTAGTTTGTTTAAATACAGATTATTTTTCCTATAAATTTTTTTCTTTGATACAAAGGGCTGACTGTATAATGTAGGCATGGCTCCACTGCAATTTCCATCCTTATTTTGACAATTTTGAAGGCCAGAAAACAAAACTGCTTCCATCTCTAGCTCCAATAAGAACAAGAAGGAAAATAACACTGGAATGAACATTTCTAGGTTACTGGACTAAATTTCGAGACAGTTTTGGACAATGTGTTTACAACAGGTACAGTGAAAGCAAAGGAACTGCCTAACATATTACTAGTATGGATGGCAGTTCAACTGTTGTTAAATTTGTTTCTAACAGCAATAAACCTGACAATTCTATCAAGTGGAGGCTGAATAAAGTCCTTAATATTTACCTTTTTTAATGGTGATACAGGGTTGTTATTGCTACTTTTGTTTTATTAGTTTGCAAACTGAAACAGAAGTCAGTAGATAGATACGGAATACCAACTTTTCCAATCATTGTAGTTTTTTCCCTAAGCACAAACTATGCCTTTACCATACAGAGATGCTTTTTATGCTTTGCTCCATTATGTGATCATCTAGCATCTGTATTTCATGTCTCAAAAGCCTGCTCCTCTCTCCCAGTTTTGTGAACTACATTCTGAGTGTTCATGTCACACATACATATTTATATCAACTCCTACCTCATCTCAGAATGTTTTATCATCCATGATTTTCTCTTTTTTCATTTGTTTTTTTAGGTTATTATAGTACATTATTTTTATGCATTTCCATTTTTTTCTTACAACCTCCTGTAAGATGTCCTAAATATTTAGAAAAATCTTATCTGCCTTTATTCCTGATAAACACCTTATTTTGTTTTCTTTCTAGTTTTTCTCTCTCCCAACATTTAACACTGTGACATGCATATAATTTATTATTTATGGGCAATATTTGTACTTACTATGAGACACAGTTTCACTATAAAGTTCAGGCTGGCCTTGAAATCACTTTGTAGCCTAAAATGGACTTAAACTCAGAGCAATACTTCTGCCTTAGCCTCCTGAGTGCTGATATCACAGGTGTGCAGCACACACCTGCTCTTGTATCTCTTCTTTAATTGTTTATTCTAGCAAGTTTTATTATGTATTTCTTCAAAGTTTGTACTTATTTTCAGTATTAAAGTAAGTTCACTAAATAATCTAAAAAATCCAATATGGAATTTTTTATACCATGACTCACAAAGTTCTCAATCAAATATATAAAACTTTTAATAATGATTATTATTATCTGTTCCTGTCTTGTTTTGGGAAGGGTCTACAAGGTGTTCAGGCTCTCACTACTAGATCAGGCCCATAGTGATCCACCTGTTTACAGCCTCCCAAGAGCTGGGATTAAAGGCATGTACTACCATGACCAGGCTCAACTGCCGTCTCTGTACACCCCAACGCCTATGCTTGTTTGCAGGTGCTTTAATCTGCTGAGCTATTTGACCAACCCTAACCATAACTATTTTTAATACATATTCAAAGCAAATTTACCATCATTGCTTTTATTTGGTTAAAAAAAGAAGTCTTGATGTTCTTGATTGTTCCAAATGATTAAACTCCCAGATTATAAACTCTCTTTTGTTCATAATTAATAGACATCTTTGAGCTGCAGAAGACTGGAAATTTCTGTGTCAACTGATCTATCCATATTGTATAATTCAACCAATATTTATTAAGCTCTTGTCCTTTGCGAATACTCTGTTAGGCCATTCCCAAATGAGCTCAATTCAAATTCACAAATGCTAAAGCTAAAATTGAGTGAAAATACTTAAAAAAGTTCTACCAAGGCTATCCCCATCCTCTTTGCCTAGTCCCACCGTCAAGAAGTTTCACTTGTCGGTGCCTGGCGGAATGGCTCAGTGGTCTAAAGCGCCTGCTTGGGAACGCTTGGGCGGCTTCAGGGACCGTGGTTCGATCCCCGGCACCACATGCTGCACCAGCCCTGCCCTTAGGGCGGGCTGAGCCGGCTATAAAAATGAGTGAATAAACAAAGGTTCTGAAACAAGAATAAAAATAAATAAAATAAAAAATTAAAAAAAAAAAAAAAGAAGTTTCACTTGTAAATAACAACATGAAGAAAAGGCTCCAGGAAGCCAAACATTTATGAGCACTTCTGCATATTATTAATTCATTTGGCTGAATATTCCACTTTTACATAGGCCTAATTCATGTAGGGATTGGAGGTTAAAGGTCATAAAAGCATGGACTGAAAAAGGCTTGTGTGCTGGAGATGAAAACTTCACTGCTGTGGATTAACTAATAATTGTCAGGTCAAGCACATAAATCAGGCAGCATTTCTTTTACTGATGAGTGCAGATAAACATTGCCACTTTAAAAAGCCATGCTGTCAGTCTGGGCACACAATAGGAGAGCAGCTGTGACCAGGAAAGACATTCAGACAATTTCCATCAATGCAGCTAAGTGATAAGCTCCAATCCTACGTAGAGGAGCTGGGTGCACAGTCACCTGGGAGAGGCAATTGCAAGCTGAGGACACTCTCAGAATGTCCACTATGAAGGAATTATCCCTTATCATCATTAGCCTGAACTGTTAGATTTTTTTGTTTCTTACTGTGTATTGTCTTAGTTACTTTTTACTTGTTGCTGAGATAAATGCCCAACACTCAAAATGAAGGAAGGAAAGGTTTATTTAGCTCACAGTTACTGGAGGTTTCAGTTCATATTTGGCTGGCCCAAGGCTGAGTGGAACAAGGCAGAGAGCATCCAGCTCACAGCAGCAGGACAGCAACAATCACGACAGAGGCAACTGACCAACCAAGGGAGTGGAGAGCAACAGCTTGAGTCTGTCTCTCTGTCTCTCATTATATTACATTCAGGCTTTCCACCTCAGCCTATCCACCTTAGGCTACACCCACAATCCCAGAAGTACTTAAAACACATAATCCCAGGGATCACGGATCAAGTCTGAAACTCTAGGTAAGTAATGAAATACATAATCCCAGTGAATCATGAGTCAAGTCTCAATCTATAGATGTCCTCACCCCATGACTGCATGAGGCTTTGGGAGGACAACTAGACCTAAACCATAACATGTACAATGAAGATTATAAGAAAAATATCATCAGACTAAAAGGCACTATAAATCATTAACCCAGCTGGGGAGATAGCTCAGAGGTCTAAGTACCTGCCTTGGTTAGCAAAGACTCAGAGAGTTCCATCCCTGGTACCTCATGCCACATTGGCCCCTAGAACCCAAAGGGCACCTTGCCAGCCCCAAAACCAGGCATGGTAGTACATGCCTGCAATCCCAGGGCTGGGGAGGCTGAGACAGGAGCATCACTATGAGTGAGCTGTGTTGCAAGACCCTGCACCAAATAAATAGATAAAACATTTATTAAAAAATAATTAACCCACCACATCAAGAAAAGTCAGGAGGCTGATCAGAGCACCAAGCCATTTAATTCACTTAATAAGTTCAAACACTCCAGCCTTCATGAACTCTGGCTGCTCAGCACTGTGAGCAATGCCCTGGGTCTAACACCATGCCCATTCTAGTAATCACTACCTTCTGTCTGAGCTCACATAGACTTCTGTGCCTAGCTTGTCACCACATAATTTGTTAAATCTTTTTACATAACTCTTCTCCAGCACCCTTACTTGATGAGAGTGTGTCATTTGATCACCTGATTCATATTGACATGTAGTCAAGAAGAAAGGCATGTCTCAAGGTATTCTGAGTAACATTTAGAACCCTAATCCCAATTGCAAGATTTGTACCACACAAGTAGCTCTGGAACTAAAATATTACCCTAACAATACCCTTTTAAAAAGATATGTTACTGTCATGATTTTTTGTTTGTTCGTTTTGGTACGAGGGATGGAACTCTGAACTTTGTACTTGCCAAGCAGGCGCTTATGCTGCTGCACTATATCCCAGCCCCCCATGAGTCTTGATGTATACTGATAAATCCATGGTAAATAATTCATGGTATGCCTACTTTTCTTATTGGGTAGTTTATCTCTCACCTCTGGGATCTTTCACGTAGTATTACAGGTTTTCTTTTCTTCTTCTTCTTTTTTTTTGCAAGATAAACAATGTACACCTGACTATCATATTCATCAAGGACTGATTGTTAGCATGGCCATATGTCACCATGACTCAGATTTAATTAATGTTTACTGAACTAGCACCTCTTGTCAGACCTCAAGCTCTGTGTTTCTGCTCATTTGACGAGATATTGTAGAATGTGCCATAGACCTAACTCACTAGCTGACCATGGAAAAAGAATTCCTGTGTATTAGCTATGAATTTTACTTTCAGTGTTATGAAACTCTGGCATGCTGGGGCCCTGATGAGCTGGAGACTTCCTCTACCAAGAATAACCAACACCTATGGATGATAAACATTCATTTGCCAGCATAGCCCCATTTGCAAACCCAACCAATCCTGAAGCAGGCTCTTATACTCTGGGCTACAATTCCTTTCCATGATCAGCTCAAGGTCAGGTACCAGACAATCTGGGACAGTCTCCATGATCTAGATCCTACATAAACCATACAAACTAGCCCCACTCTACACCTGTTTACCCTGACTCACCTGTTTCTTCTGACATACACCACATTAATAGGTTTCGCCCACTTTTATTCGGGCTCGCTCTGCTTTCTGTCAGTTGTGATGCTTCCCTGTATGAATCTCCCATGTGACGTGCCATGCCTCCTCCTTTTAGGGTAATGTGAGTATAATAAATTTCTGCTTTCATCATAATCATTTCTATGTCTATGTGTCTCACATTACACAATCAAAACAAATCCTAGGCATCATAAGAACACTCCACACAACTATAGTATGGTTTTCTTTGATCTCATTATGTTCAGTAAACAAGGCCCATGTTAACGATACTTAATAAAAGTGATATATGTTGTACCAATATATAACCAAAAAGAGTCAATGAGTAACTCTTTTATACTACTTAAACAAGGGCCAGCTGTGGGCTTTTTGATACATCTCTTCATAGTACACACTACCTAACTGCTATAGTAATGCTGTCACCTAGCCTTCTTGGGGTGAGTAGACAGAACATAACTAGAAATCCAAGAGTGAGCTCAGTTTCTTAGATATGTCTTTCGGAGACCATAATTCACTGGACTACAAGACAGATATGTCTTTGTAGGTCTGCCTGTTGCATACTGTGCAGCTATTTGGGCAATGCTAATTCACTTCAGATCTTCAGGACTGTATCTGACCTGGTTACTAAGTTAGTTTCTTTGCAATTTTTTTGCTGGAATACTCATCCAGCTTTCTGCCCTTAGTCTAATAGTACATTCTGCCTGAAAATGCAGTACTGAGGAAGCAGAGGCCCTGACAGATCGAGATCTGTGTTGCTTGGCAAGGTTGTTGTTGTTGGTTTTTTTTTAAATCTTTTTGAGGAATGTCAAAGTGTAAATACGGCCCTTCTTGCCATTAAAAACTGGACCGAAGGGCTAGTGAAAAAGCTCAGCATATTACAGCGCCTACAAGCAGGCGCAGGGGCCCGAGTTTCAATTCCCCTCAGCCTGCATCAGAGCAAGCTGAGACAGCAATGGGCTCTTGGGAGGCTGTAAACAGACACATCACTATGAGTCTGATCTAGTAGTGAGACCCTGAACACTCTGTAGACTCTTCCCTAAAAAACAACAAAACTGGACTGAAAAGCAAGGCAAGCAAGAAATTATGTATCATTTTGGGTTTGTATATTATGTTCACTGACACAGAGCTCAGCTTCAAAGGGCTGTACTGAAGAGAATTCATTACCCTGTTCATTCTGCTCTGTTATTGAGTAAAAGGGCAAGAACATGAAAGCAAACCAAGCATAGTGCTCAAGTATGTCATGACCTTGGATCATACAAAACAAAGTTATTATAATTCCATCAGTGGAAAAAATCAATCAAACCACTTGGAATATTTTCTACCCCAAACTAGTTTAGTAATGGCATCAAATATTTTTGAATAAGGCTGTATAAATCAAATCAATGTTGTTTTTCTTTGATCACATTATGTTTAGTTGGCCTATCTCCTTTCTCTATGTGTGAAATTTCTATCAATGTCATAATTTTGGGAATATGTGTTCTCACAAGAGAGAGACCAGTGAACAAGTATATAGGTCTCCTTGCCTTCCATGGGAGGGCATTCAGAAACTCATTTTACAGGTAATTATTGAGCAGATTCATTCCACATTTTAATGTCCCTGAAATTAGGATTTGTCTTAATATTGATGAAATATTAAGCATGCTGGCAACTTGACCATAGTCATAGGACAATTTTCATGCCCCTGGATATGAACAAACTCTGTCATAGCAATTCATTTTGCTTTCATTTTTACTGAGTAATTGTCATTGCTGGGCTGCGACATATTCTCATTAATTTAAACTGTTTTCAAAAAGATTGTATTATGACTTGGTATTATATGGAGACTTAACTATGTTTTGCATGATGATACCAAATGCGACCAGTAGGCCAAAACACTGTATTACTAAAAGAAACATTTACTCGGGGTTGGATCTCCATAACACCTCGCAAAGCAAGATCCTAAAGCTTTACCTAAATGAATAAAAACGCACATTGATGACCTATGCTATAGGCTGTTACCAAGATTCACAATACAGATTGTCCACCACAGCCTAAACAATGCTACCAAATGTACTCACAGGAAAATGTACCAAAGCCTGTGAAAGAGACAATGAAGCATGAAAATCATAACAGTCTAGTATGACCTATTCATGCACTGCCAGAGGAGACCAGTACTAAAGTGGCATGTCACAATAAAATTGGCAGGATTTTTCTCTTTCTTCTTAAATAGCATAAAAAGAATTGTATGTCTCACACTTGGTAGTATTTTAAATTTGATGAAATATGGAAAACAAGATGGATCCATGACTAATGAGTAGCTGTAGAAATAGAATAGAATGCAGAGTGAAAATTTGTTGGCCCTGCATAGTTTTAAATTCACAAACTATTTGGACATGTACAATTTTAGGGAAACTGCACAATTCCCACAATTTGGTATAGTTTTTCACATCACTCATCATTTAAAGAAAGCTATTTACTCTTACTTCAACAATGTTCTTGGCACTTTTCCCATGCTGGGGCAAGAGTGTGACCATGAGGAAACTTCATGTTCCACTTTCCCCACTTTAATTGGTGCTGTTCCAGTTTGGGGCAGTTTAGAGATAATAAAGGTGCCAGTGCTCTATTCTAAACTCAGACCCTACTTAACTGTATATAAGATGGAGTGAAATAATCAGACAGGAAGGTCCATTTAAAATCCCACAGCATACTTATGGAACTCTGAGGTTCTTAGTACTAGAGGAATAGGAATAAAACGCCAACTGTAAGTATGTATTTCTAGGCTGCATATGGTCACAGCTCAAAAATGCATTTATTTCTTTTTAAGCTTATTATCACAAATGATTTTGGAACCAAAGAGACATAAGAAACCATACTAAGGAAGGTAACACACCTGAACACACACACACACACACACACACACACACACACCCCTACGGAAGAGGAATTATACAATACTAGCTGCAGATTGTAAGAGACACCATGTTTGCAAACACAACTTTAGAACTTAGCATGTCACAATTATGACATGAGTGTTTGATGCTGTTCATTTAAATGATGATTATCTTGGTGTAAAAATAACAAATCAGGAATAGGTGTGGGATCACATTAATCACCATGCAACAGATACAGGGAGTGCAGATTTCAATAGTGTTGACAATATGCCACACCATATATGTGGCATTTCCCATTACGGGGCAGGCCTGCTTTCTCTTCCTAGAGGACTATAGTAAGTTCTTTTGAGAT
The DNA here is from genome assembly GCA_004027025.1 of Myocastor coypus. NCBI lineage: Eukaryota > Metazoa > Chordata > Mammalia > Rodentia > Myocastoridae > Myocastor > Myocastor coypus. The sequence goes on along the minus strand of PVJA010028238.1, from coordinate 7,499 downwards.
CAGGAATGGAAAATTTAGAGATTCCTTGGACTAATATCAGTTTTCACAGAGACTACCTACATTTCAGTCTTTTTAAGTAGGCCAGCTTGTATCAGAAACTCTCTGACAGGTGGTACAGGAGAACACATGTGCCGGTGTGAACACCTCACGTATGCCTGCCAACCAGTAGGGTGTACTTCTATACGCAGAGCTAAAATAGATACAGATGACAGAGAGAGCAGAGACTGCTCCTTAAGTGCCAGGGAGAAAAACACTTGGTCATCTTCCTTTTGGAACTGAGTTATCTGAAAGGGTGGAGGGTTGACAAGTCTGGATGTTTTCCTCTGACTTATGTCTATGGAGCAGGAGCCAAGTCTGGGGAGCCCTGGTATCACCCTTCTGTGCATGTGCAGACAGCAGTGGTTTCCAAGACAGCAAAGATACTCTACAGAGGTCTGATGCCCCAGGTCATTAAAGACTGTGTATGTTGCAGTACTTAGATTCCTTATTATACTGTAACAGGGCAACTCAGCCACTTCATTGCGAAGAACTGTTCCTATAATCTTGGGTTAAACTCAATTCCAACTATAATTATTTTTCTGCATTAGAGGGTACTTTATAAAAACAAATAATGTTCCCACAATCCATTTTATATTGAAAGTTGAATCCTCTGCCTATCTCCAAGTGAATACATATTCCAAATCATTTATTCCTATCTCACCCTCAAAGCTGGGCCATAAATTCTACTTACTTTGCTATGTTCCACAGCACCTGTACCAGCCCTCAGGGAATTCCCATTGAAAGCAAGCGGCAATAGGAAAATATTAGCGAACCAACAGAAGTATCAGTGGCATCTTGGACACAATAGATTTGAGATAAAGTAGTTTCAAAATTTTGGTGCTCTTAAAGCACAGGAGTTGGTGGACGCTATTCTACTTATGTGGGGACAGAATGTAGGGTAAATGACCACCTGCTGCACTGTTTTAGGCAAAAAGCACAAAGTGGATATCGCCCTCCAGGAAGGATTCCCACAGAGCAATTTAGTCAAGGAAGGTCCAATGTCAAGAATGACGCTTGGGTTTGAAAGGGACAAGAGTTCCCAGCGCTCATTTTTAGTGCCGGGGCGACAGGCCAGGTTGGGCCTTGGGACCATCAATCAGCTCTGGCTCCTCAGCTGTGGGCATTAAACTTTCGCCTGGAACAAAACCTCTTTGAAAGCACAGGGACGCAGGAGAAGGATGGAGCCAGGGATGCCGTCAGCTGCCGCCCTAGACTGCTCTCCTCCCCCGCCCGCTTCCCTCGCCCCCACCCTCTTCCCCGAGGGAAAACGGCCCAGACGGCGCGGCCCGCCCGCCGCCCCCCGCTCCACAAAGGCGCTCCGCGGACGCCAGAGGGAGCAGGGCTGGGTACCTTAGGAAGAGGCCAGGACAGCCGCTCCCACGGAGACTCTCTGCATCGCCCCGACACCGTCTCTGTGGGCGTTACTGGCGGAGGCTACTGCGCTCAGCTTCGTGCAAGGACCTTGGGAATCCTCAGCGCTTCCAGAGCAGCTCGCGCTCCTCGCGTTCCCAGCGCCGTGCTCCACTCTCTGCGCCCGGCTCCGCCGCCCAGCGACCGCCACTGTCAAGTGGAGCCCCGCCCCCTGCGCGCCGGGCGAGCCGCGGACCCCCGGGACGCGCCGCCGCGCCGATTGGTTGAGCCCCCGCTGGCCCCGCCCCCTCTCGCCGCGCAGCCCCACGCGGGCGGCCTCTCCCCGGGCACCACGGGAGGGTGGGGTCCCGGCTGGGCGAGGCTTCCTGCGGGCACCCCCGGCGTGCGGATCCTCCACGCCTGGCTCTGTAGTTCCTCTCTTGCTTTGCCAACCCCAAAAGAAATACACCATCCAAAGGAGTGGGGATGAAAAAAAGAAAACATTTTTTTTTTCTAGGACCCTTCTTGGGAAGGGCAGTACCAATAACTCTGATATGAAAATTTACTTGTATAAAATCACATCACTGAAGCCTAGGACAGGCTACCAAAGGTGGAGTGTTGCGATTGTAGCTAGAAGGGTTTGTTTGTTGTTTGTTTGCTTTTTAATCTGCAAGGGCCTTTATGCACCCAATAAACTTCATTTTAAGCAGCTGATTCAGTTAGATAAGTTGCTCAAGGTTATAAAGCTAGCTGGAGATTGATTCTATACTTTGATGCCAAATCCAAACTGTTGCTGATTTTTTTTTTTTTTTTTTTTTTTTTTTTTTTTTTTTTTTTTTTTTTTTTTTTTTTTTTTTTTTTTTTTTTTTTTTTTTTTTTTTTTTTTTTTTTTTTTTTTTTTTTTTTACTAATGCAAAGAGATGCACCCAGCGTATAAAGCTGTGTGTACCCTATTGCAAGAAAGTAAGTACCTATGGAGATACAAAGTAGAAAGACTGTCAAGGGAAAAAGAAAATGGAAGTGATTACTAAGGGTGGGCTTTTTTCTTCAAGGGGGATGAGAACATGTTAGTCGTGATGGGTACACAACTTACTACTCTGGAATTGTACATTTCAAATGAGTGACTTCATATGTGGACTGAATTTGAACTGTTAGAAAAAAATCATATTGAGAGCACTTTTGCTATAAGGAAATCCACAAACATAGGCGGTGTATGTTACAATTCTACTCTTTGTGGGCAGAAGTTATGCTTTCTATGTGGACATGAATCTAGTCATTGAGTAACCCATGTCCATTTTTAGTGAGTTTTTTTGACAGGGTGCAAAGATCAAGATGGATCTCTGGCTTCAAGGAGTTACCAGCCTCTGGAGTGAGCAGTCCATAAGCAAATAAAGTTACCAGAGGGCTAGCTTGGGGTAGTGAGGCCAAAGACGACCCTTGGCTTAGCCTTGCCAGGGCTGGACTGTTTGAGCAGTGACTCGCATATCTGAGGGTGAGAGGCACGGCAGGCAGGACAGTGGAATGATGGACCAGTTCAAAGGGGGAACCTAAGGATTAAATAAATTTCAGATGTCTTCTGGGCCTTTCTTAAGCTGGTATAGCATGTGATTTGGGCAGAATCTATTTTTATTTTTGCAGCTAAAGAGAAATGAAAACATTTCTTTTTCTTCTTTATTTGTGCATTTGGTACAGGCTCTCCTGTTGATCCTTTTGTTCTCAGCCTTCCCAGTACTGGGATTACAGACATGCACCACCATGCCCAGATTATGAATGAGGCTCAGCGGTTCTCAGGATTGGGGCCTGCACAGCATTTGATACTGGGGACCAAACCCTGGTCCCTGAACTTGCCAAATCAGGTACTTTGTTGGCTGCGGTATCTCGCCAGCCATAAATTTATTTTATCATCCTATAAAGACAACAATGCTAGCATCCCTGACTTTTGTCTTTACTTGTACAGTGTTCAAGTGGCTTTACTCATTCTTCCCTCTGAGGCTTCGAGGACTTATGCTTCTAAATGATGGAGTAGAAAGCCACTCTTGACTATGGAGCCCTTGTTCTTGACCTCAAGTCAGCCTTTCAATTTGTGAAGCTTTCTTAGACGTGCAAAACATTTGTGCTAAAAAAAAAAAAAACTTCACAGTGTAGCAGCCAGTGAAACCTGTTTTTACACTTGAAATTCATGCACCTTTTCATTAGGAAAAAAAAAAATCTAACCTCTCCTCACTTGGGTCTGTTCAATGAAACCCTGGATTCTGGGCCTTGTAAAAAAGTGAACAGGCAGTCTCACAAGTGGAGGCCCTTTGATTCAGTTACAATTCCCATCATACATTTTGCACTTCCCTTTTCTTCAGGACTCCTTTCACCTCCCTCCTTATACATAAATACCTTTTGAATGCTGGTTCTGTACTCTTTTGTTAACTTCCTTCCCTGGACTTGCTTTACCATTACCACCCCTATCCCTCCTCTTTCTTCTGCTTCTCTACATTCTTAGTAGGTCCTCCGTAAGTGGATGTCAAATGTCCAATGCAGTCTTATCCTAAGAAAGGAAATCTTTATTCTCCATAATAACAGTCTATAATGCTGACATGTGTTATGAAATTTGGAAATTACCCAGCACAGATAGCAGGCAGGCTCCAGAGCTTTGGGATAGAGTTGTGAGAATATTAGGGAAGTACATCAACACTTCATGCACTTTAATAAGGTGCAAATTAAACTCCAAATCTAAATGCTTGAAATTTAAAGTTGGTCTCAATCTAGTAGAGAACAATGTTAATACTTTAGTGGTAAATAGGCTAAATACTTGGGAGCAGAAGCATTTTAATACTTATCATAGAATTTTTAATCCCTGTGGAGATACATCTATCAATGTTTTAAAAGACCTTTGAAGTCTTGCGTAAATCTTCCTTATTTCGTTTTTTATTTAGTTGATTTTTTTCAGAGCTGAGGATGAACTCTACAGTCTCCTGAATATTAAAACAAGTGCTCCCCTACTGATGCGCCTCCCCAGTCCCTCCTTTTCCAGTACCTCCTCTGAAGCCTCCCCTTTCTCCCTTCTGATATTTAATTAAGACCTCAGCATTACAACTCACATTTCCATAAGTGTGCAGAAATCTTGGGAATCCAGGAGAATGAAGTGCTAAATCTCCATGGAGCTGAAAACCAGGTAGAAGGCTATAGCTGTTCTTACAGGAGCAGATGCTGTCCTACTTTGGGGAGCTACGGGTTAGAAGAAATGAGATAATGAAAATAAGCTAGTTTGCTCTTCCTGTAAGCGGCCTGTGGTGTCCTGTGAAAATGGTTCATTACTCTCTCATTACTTTCTTGACCCAGAAAACCCCACAAAATCATACAAATCAAGAGGCTCAAATCTTTGTGTTCATTTTAAGAATACACGTGAAACTGCCCAGGCCATCAAGGGTATGCATATCTGAAATACCACCAAGTATCTGAAGGATGTCACTTTAAAGAAGCAGTGTGTGTCATTCTGACATTACAATGGTGGAGTTGGTAGGTGTGCCCAGGCCAAACAGTGGGGCTGGACACAGGGTCGGTGGCCCAAAAAGAGTGCTGAATTTTTGCTGCACATGCTTAAAAAATGCAGAGAGTAATGCTGGACTTAAGGGTTTAGATGTAGATTCTCTGGTTATTGAACATATCCAGGTGAACAAAGCACCCAAGATGTGCCGCCGTACTTACAGAGCTCATGGTCGCATTAACCCATACGTGAGCTCCCCCTGCCATATTGAGATGATCCTTACTGAAAAGGAACAAATTGTTCCTAAGCCAGAGGAGGAGGTTGCACAGAAGAAAAAGATATCCCAGAAGAAACTGAAGCAACAAAAACTTATGGCACGAGAATAAATTAATTATAAAATAAATGCAAATAAAATTTAAAAAAGAAAATAAGCTAGTTTATGAATTTTATCAAATATGATCAACATCAGCCAGATAAATCTCTAATAAACACTTAAACAGTTTTTACTGATAGGAGCAAAAACAAACGAACATTACAGTTTTCAGAATATACTCGCATTAAAATACTTCACCTTAAAGGACTGACCTAATTGGGCCACACATAAGAGCATGTGGGAGAGTTAGGAAGTACAGAGTATGCTGCGGGGTTGGCTCAGCTGGCTGTCAGCTGTCACCTCTGACCCGCAGCCAAGGTTTTGCCACCTTATCCAACAGCCTTTCTCACTTCCTAGGTCATGCAGGATTTTATAGATAGTCATCTGTTGTCCCCTGGGATGCTTGTGGAATCTGCGTTTGTGGATAAAAACCCAACCAAAGAAAGGAGTAAGAACGAAAACTCTTTCTTGCCAGACTTGGTCAGCTAGTCTGACATTTATCCCTATTCTAGGAAAATCAATTTACCATACAGCTAGATTTCAGGAAACTACAAACCAGGATAAGATAATGATCACTCATGTGGTAAGCTCATGAAAAAGAGTAAACTTAGGTTTAATATAAATGTGAAGCTATGAAGTTCTTTAATTAAAAATAAAATTATACATACTCAAAAAATTAGTACTGGGCACCCAGTCCCTTGCTGCAGCAGAAATACTTGATTGTGTCAGGGATGCTCAGGGAGAGCAGCATAAGGGAGCTGGGTGTGGGGCTGACGGTGAAGCATGAGTGAGGGCAAGTAGGCTGAGAATGAAAGAGGAAAGAGGAACGTTCCTCATTAAATAAATGGCACTGCAAAGGTGACAAGGTTTAAAACGTACCCAGCTTCAGCAAAAGCAAGCTGATGATGCGATGAAATGTGGAGGGGATATTGAAAGGTCAAGCGGGAAATACATGTTCCAGTTATCCAAAAATGTTTATACAACCTCTCTGCTATGTGCTTTCAGGTTTAACCCCTAGAAAAATAAATGCATGCTTAAGAGAAAAGGAACAGGCCTGAAGAATCTCAGCAGTTACCATAGAGAGTAAAAAAATAAAAGTTTTCATACTATGGGTAAAGAGAGTCACTCATGATATATAATTATTCAGAATCAGCCACTAAAAAAGCTCTTCAGTAGAATAAAGAAACAGTTATCCCAAAGGGAGCTACTGTTGTGACATTTTACTGGGAAGGCAACCAAAAATTTAGACAAAGATTGTACCCTGCGCCTTTCTATTGAAAGAGTAGGAATTATTCAGAGAAGCTGATATTTATGATTCTAGTTACTTTAAATGATAATAAAAAATTAAGAAATCCCAGTGGATGTGTATATATAGACGAGAGTGATATACAATTACTTATTAAGTGTCTTGAAGTTTTTTTTTAATGTAGCTGAATTTCTCTAAAGAATGAATTTTAATTGTCCTTTTAAATTTTTTCTTTTGTTTATTTACAAGGCTGGTTTAAATGATTCAATTAATTTTTCTTTTTCTCTTGTTTTCTGTCTCTTGGCCTGTATTAGTTATATTTCATGGCACAAGAAGAGGCTGGGAAGACAGCGATCAAGATATTGATGAAGAGTATTGAAGACTGAGTAATCTTAGGAGGTAGGAAAAGATCAAACAAAAATTCTGCCTTCCAAAGCAGAAAAAGGTTGTTATTGTTGGAAATAATTCTAATTAGTCAGTATCTCGATGTGAGCAACAGAAGTTAGCAGAGACCACCAGAATTCAGTAGAGATCAGTGAAGAATAAATCAGGTCAGGTCACACTGGCAGTTTGGAAGTGTATGAGCAGAGAGTGTATTAGTGTGCACATGGCAGAGACTGCTAGTTGTTTCCGCAACCAACACTCTCCCTATCTTCTTTGCATTCAAAAACTGCCTGATTTCTACTGGTCTATTGAAAAGTTAATGCTTATTTGTTTTCATTTTCATTTTTTGATCAATTTTAAACCAATTTTGCATGTTTATATTTGGTAATCTGAACAACTTATTTGAAGACAACAATATGCAATATAACAACCATTGTTGAATTCCTATCATCTTGCTTAGTGAGATTGTTCCATTTTTATTGTTTTTACTATTTCTTTCTCTTTTAAAAAGAAAAAAGCTCAAGGATCTGAGTTTGATCGCTGATACTACATGCCTTGCTGGCCCCAGGAACTTTGGGTGCACTGTGCTGGTCGCTGAAATCAGGCATGTTTACAGGCATGTGCCTGTAATC